>MU279847.1:0-113702 GCA_022385655.1 Xylaria intraflava | reverse complement strand
GGCAGACGAAGCTCCCCACTCCAAAGCGTCCTGGACGTCTTCAGCGAGGAGGGCTGTGGTGATGTCAGTGTTGGGGCCAGTGCGGAGGAGGGAAATGTCATCCGCGTAGCCAAAGCGACAAGAAGGGACACCGCGCTTGAAGAGAGGCTCCATGTACAACATGAACAGCACGGGAGACACTGGTACAAGTCAAAGCATATCCCGAAGCGCGATTATAAATAGTGAAAACATTCCACACTCCACGCAAGGTGGTACCATTGAAAGACAGGCCCAAGATGTTGTTCGTGGCAATAGAAGAGCTTTTATAGGGCCCCTAACTATGCTTGATACGGTCCATGCATTGCTGGCCCGTTGCGACGAGCTAGAAGACTTGATAGATGGACATATTAGGGATTAATCAACGTGGATCAAATTGTCTTTACTAGAATGGTGCAGCCGGTGATGCGATACGGTCTGGTGTAATGTCAACTGTTGTCTTCAATGAAAGTGAGAAAAACGGGAGGGAAACTTAGCAGACACGGCCTTATGCCTCGAAATTAAGCACTACTTACCACGCACCCGGGCGGTGTCTCCTAATACTGAATACACAGCAATAGCCAGTAACACAATGAAAGCGCCAAGTTTGATCGACACGACACATAGATAATCTAGGTACAGACAACCGATTAAAAAGTATAGAGCCGCTAAAAATTGATAAAATAGATAAAATATACTAAACCGCTATAGTTTAGCGAAATAAATCACTGTAAGTCCACTGTAAGTATTTCGTGGCGTTTTTAGCGGCTCTATACTTTTTAATCGGTTGTCTGTACCTACCTAGGTGATAAGCAGGTAGTCGGTCGCCAGGCTGCCAGCAATTAACGGGCCGTACCTGGCCGAAGGGTGCCCCCGTAGCAAAGCTCTTGTTAATATTCAAAGCAAATGTTTTCTGCTTCCGGGCATGTTCTTGGGTTAATAATGGCCGCCGGAGTGCTTTGGTGTGTTGTATACCAGCTGCCTGAAGATATACCGTAATAGTCGCATTATGTACATGACCACCGATTGTTTCCGTTAGCAAATGAGTAGAAATGAAAGGATTTGTTGCAATGCATCGATTGATATATCTTTTATTTCTTTCTGACAAGATTCGTGGCCGTTCTGATCGTGGTAAGTCGCGGGCTGATTTCTGTACTCGATACCGTGAAGCAATGCCCCGCACACTCCCCACCGGGATCCCTTCGGAAGCTGCAATTACTCTGGGTTTTACACCCGAAAAATACATCGTTGAAATGCGCGTTCTCTTATGAGGGGAATAGTTCTTTGGCGAACGTGCAGACCTTGTCGGCGTTGTCGGGGCCATCATTAAAGATTAAGGGTGGTACGGAGCAGCTGTATTGAAACGCGAAAAAACGCGGGTTTGAAAAAAGTGAACGAAACTTTTCCAGACTGTAGTTGACTTGGGATAATTGTAGAGTTCGCCTGCACCCTATGGTACGCACGGGATCCGGTGCGTGTATGTACGTACTGGGAGATCATATGGGGGAACTGTTCTGTTATCGACTCCGCCATTACCTCTTCACAATATAAATAAAACCATCCCGATAACCATCCTCGCGCATGCGTCAACTACCTGCCGAGGTTCCACATTACAGAGCCGCCCTACCTGTCAAGTTGGCGTCCCCAAGCTCTTCTACAGCGCCTCGTTTTCTATCTCGTTGGACCGCAAAGCATTGGACAGAACCGATGGCCGCTACAAAAGCACTTCCATACCACGCGATCGCCGTGCAGTCCACACGTGATCCGAACGAGTAGAGATAACCAGCGACCGGCGGGGCGATCATCCGACACATGGCGCCTGCGCTGGCCGCTAGTCCATTTACCTTGCCCAGCATATCCGGGCTAGGCGTCGCCTCCTTAATCAGTATAAGGAGGAGCGGAAACAAGACGATAGATAGGAGGTTGCGAATCGTTAAGCAGAAATAGATGGCGGGCAACAGAATGGACTCCGGTACGTAGATCAGGCCTGGGACAATGATATAAGCAATGGGGTGAAGTGCGGTGACGAATAGGAAGAGTCTGAATACGCCGACCTTTTCCGCGGCTACGGGGAAAACGACGGCCTGGACGAGCAAAGCAATCACGCCGTTGACGGCTAAAATCATGCCGACCGACTGAATGGATAATCCCAGGCCGCCTGGCGAATAGAACGGGTTGAAAGCGCCGGCGACTACGGAGTTGAGACGTGCCCTGTGGTCCTCGAAAAATATGGGCATTAGATGGTCGTAAGTCATCGAGTGATAAGTGAAGATAGACAACGAGCCGATCAAAACCATTATCCGTTTATCAAATATGCCCGGGGGCCTGTGTTTTTCGTCCCGGCTCGCACATCCCGTCCCAGAGCTAGGTTCAAGGCCCTCCCTGATATTGAATATTCCATAACCATCCGAGCCTAAGTCCACTGCTGGCCGGACGAGGCCATCAGGGGATTTTAAGAGTGGAGTCTCCTCGGTGCTATTGGTACCGCCGGGTAGCATCACATGAGGTCGCGTGACTGGGTGTGTTTCTTCTAACAGAAACCATCCCATTATAGCGCTTACGAATAGAAGCGCGGAGCATATGAGATTTGGTAGGAGATAGGGGAAGGTCGCGAACCAGCCATGCCCGGGGAAAAAACCAGGCCAAGTATGGTGGGGGTTTGCGAATATACCCCCGATGGCTGGGCCGATGATGGTTCCTATAGACCAAACAAAAGGTATCACCGAATAGGCGCGTGCTGCGAAAATTAGTGAGCGACTGCTCTAGGGCACTGGATCTTCTACTCACGCTCATGTTCGGGCTTAGTGATCAGCTCTCCCACCATGGTCTGAATCACGCCAACGTTTCCGTTCAAGAGCCCACCGACTCCTCGTCCGAATAGGGCAACCCAGATATTAGGGGCGAAGCCAACTATGATCATGCTCACCATAGTTCCCAGACTGCCTAGGATGATGACAGGTTTGCGACCGACGCGATCCGACAGGCCGCCCCAGTACATGCCCATCAGGGCCTCAGTGAGTGAAAAGGCCGATATGAGTAGACCGGCGAAGAAGGAGGCATCTTGCTCGTCTCCCACATGAAAATGACGTACAAGAGACCAAGCATAGGGAAAGATGGACGTGAGGGCGATGGGCTCGGCCAAGCGCACGAGGGCTTAACAGGTAATACGGGAATCAGCCCAATGCCCTAAACTCCCAAAGCGAGAGAGGGGAGCGTGTCTGACGTACCTAGTAGGAAGAGCTGAAAGGTCGGAAAGGCATCGGGATCTCGAGGCGGTCTCTGAGCTGTTAGGATCATTGTGCCTCTCAAGTTTGCTTCAAGCTTACAACAAGCGGCTGGCACGGCACAGCAATGACACCCGTAAACTGGCTGAAGCTATGTCTGTCTCCCTGTGGACATCAGGGCTGAGCAGATCTTCTTATACCACCAGGACTCGAAGGAGGGCAGCGGCACGCGCGGTACGATGTGTGACGGAGGGAGAGCTGAATAAACAAACAACAGCTGTCCATGAGGAACAAGGGATGGAAGGCCGTCATTGCCGATTAGGCCGGCAAAGATACTGAGCATCGAAGGAGTCGAGAAGGCGTTGCTGGCGTGTATATCGACAAGTATAGGAGGAGCGTGAGGCGAGTACCACGCTGTCGAGTGAATCAGGGTGATAGACCGTTGATTCCTCCACTTTGCGCCGACACCGCAATGCTATCTATCATACAGGTACATCATATCTAGGACAGACTACCTTACGGGATGAAAAGTAACGAGCTGCTGAGACATTTACAGCGGGCTTGCAGCGGGTTTCAGGATTCCAGCGACTCGTTACTTTTTTTTTCTCGATAGCGTGCATGCAGTGTGGACTTGCCCACCCCGGTCCTATCTCGCCGTTCCAGATGCACAACCAAGGCGAGGTTACAGGGCTTGCTGCAGGGTGCCGGCGAGACGAGAGGTGGCAGACGATCCCTGGCCCATGCAGGCACTTTTAAGAGCCCGATCTGCCGCGAAGCACCTACTGTTATAAGTAGTCACCTCCCCTGCGCTGCCGCATTCTTCGTAGAGCTACTCTGGCTAGCTACTCTGGTTAGCAATACCACGGAAGCAGTGCTTATCTTACCTGGGTATATCTGGCGGCACGTAACGGACCCAATTGTTGCGGCCAGGGTTGCAGAGACAATGCCCTCCGAGATGTTATGTGGCGTACGGCTATTTTAAGCCGCCCTGCGGTGATAAGTTGTAACCCGTAACTCTCTATAGCTGGTCTTCTAGCCGCACCCAGCCCGCCATCAGGTGTGAAGAACCGTGGTCGCTGGTCGAACGTCTTGTTTCATACCGTAGTAGCGAACGAAATGCCTACCCTATACCGGCTATACTATGAGCTGGTGGCAGTCCGTCACTTGACAAGGTGCGAGTTGTTGCAACATATGGGAAGCCACTCGCGATCGCCCACGGGATCAAGTGCGGCGTATAAATGAAGCTATCCAACTTTTCTCTTATTAGTTAATCCTCAGCCGTGCCCTCATGGACACAGCAGCTCGCCATCTACTTACCGAGCCTCTGGGATGGATATTACCAGGTATTACTAGATAGATAGTAGGTAGTAATGCGCTACCGTACAGAAGTGCCACATAGCACGTACATGTCATGTCGTATTGGCAGTGTCGTAGTCTATAAGTATTCATGGCGCGCCGATACGACATAACAGTCACTACGAAGCTATTGCTTATCTAGCTAGCGATTCTTCGTTACCAGTTCAAGAACATTCAATGTGGTATCATAAGGTAGCAAGTAATTACCACCTACCACTTATGTTGGGGACCAGAGGGGGTTGGCATCCGACACTCCGATGCGGCGTTTACAGCCAAACTTGGGTGGCCAGTTAACATGCAACCCAAAGGTTCGAACTCGCCCACCAACCAGTCACATAATTCACATAATACGTAGATAACCGTTGCAGTCCAGAAACCGAAAACATCGGGTTTCTGACAAGTCGTCTGCCTATCACGTCTCGTAGAAACCCCAGTCTGGCACCCGGCAAGGATACGTGAACAAGTTGCATCTTTCCATGCAGCCGGGACGTCCATGGTTGTATTTCCACTCCTGCTAGGATCTGTCCGGGCTAAGTGAGGTTAAGCCAGGTTGAACCGACTCAACGGCGAAGGCGGCCCGTGAAGTAGTCGACTGCCCGGTCTCGCTACTAATATACCGCTTAACGGCCGGAGCTAAAAGGCGCACTCTGATACCCTTTAACTATATTGATCATCTAATTATTCATAGGTATTCCTTATCTTTCGTTTCCCCCCTCGGTTTTCCTGTCCGGATTACCTTCGGCTTCCCCAGGTAGGGGCCATACTGAATGTGTTACTGCTAGGGTATTCCCGAGGTGCGCCGCAAATAGAAATATAGCGATGTGCTCATCTCCTAGTCATCCTTTCACAATATGCTATTGGCGTTTGTGGTGACCAGCAGTCGCGGCCCCGTGGGTAGGTGGGTATGGGGAACGGCTGATATCCACTCGATGTTCATTCATGGGCCACATACCTATTACATCCTATTACATGTGCTGTTGGCTCAGGCCTCAGCAGAGGTTCTTCGCTATACGGAAGGCTTCATAGTATCCCGTACATGGTGCACTTATTCCGTACGAACGAACATATGTAACTGGTTACCGGTGAGTATTATCTACTGTAGAGTAGGTAACTATTCCGTACTATAAATAAACAAAAAAGTAGCCGACTCCAGCTGCAGGGACCTTGGTTTCTCCGCTAACTAGACTGGTGATAACCGCATACCAAGCTCTGGCAGCAACCAGACTGTTCGGCCACTGTAATTCCCAGACAGGGCAATAATAAGGACGCCATTCCATTGTTAAGTGGTGGGGTGGCCGAGCAGCTCGGTATGCCAACTATTAGGGCCGGCAAATACGGGCAGTACATAAGAAGCTCGACGGAACTACCGCCTAGTGTCGCTACCTTGGGATGCCGCGGTCTACCTAGGTATACTTCGTCTATGCGTATCTCTGCGAGAACGAAACAGCAGCATCATGCCATTCACCAAGTCGGCAATCAGCTGCCACTGTAGATGCCTATCGCCTATCGTCCTGCCTCCCTACGACCTCCTTGACGGCCTATCTCGTGTAAGTGCCTACCTTACAATACGCAGAAATAGCATATGACTGCTTATAGCGCACCTAATACCGTATAGGCAGATACCCTGCCGGTACCTCGGGCATCGATCGCATAGCAGGTAGTCCAGCTCTTCCACACAAGACAACCACACGCACCCGACAACCTTCTCCTCCTACATCCCCGCATCGCAGCAGAAGCTTCATTCCTTGGTAGATGCCGAGACTCTCCATCGATCTACCTGTGCTGGTGCCTACGCGACCTACGGGCAGATGTATATCACTTAAGAACCGCGCACCTGGCTGCCTGGGTACCTAAATACAACACTACGTCCGTAACCGCTACCTCCTGCTACTTTCCGTCGGCGTCTGCCTGACCCGCCCCGTCGCCGTCGCCGTCGCCGTCGACTCCTTTCGGCCTTCGCCCAGTATGGCCCCCGACTTGAACTCCTTGCCATCCTCGTCTCCAGTAGCTGTGCCATTTCGCACCAGAACCATGACTGCAACAAACGGGGGCGCGAGCACGAGTGGGGAATCGGCCGTGCGTGGCGAGTCGCCATCGTCATCGCCTCGCTCTGCCTCGGTCTCATTACAGGCCGCCGCTACGATGAATGCAGGTCTGCAGCACGAGCCTGGCCGACGTGCGTATAAGTTGTTGACCCGCTGTTGATGAGCGAATGGATTACTAACCCCGGCTCGCCAGGCCCTTCTGCTACGTCCATCTCGCGCCAGCGACAATCTCCTCAGACTGGCCGACGGCGATCCACCGTATTGATGAACCTTCAACTCAATGACCCTACCTTGCCCGCCCCTGGTGAGATGGTAGCTGAGGGCGGAAGCAACGCACATCGGGCGATGAGCCCTCAGTCCTTTCCGTCCCTGTCTCCTCTTCTGACGGCCGGGGACCCCCATCATAACAGAGCCCCAAGCTTGGGGGAGCTACACCAAGAGCTCGAAGCCGAACAGGAGGCCCACGTGGTACGTATAGCCGGTCTCTCCCAGAGCACAATCGGGCAATCGATTCCTATGTGTCATCGGGTACTGAGCTTACCGTACTAGAACCGACTGCTGCAGATGATTCGCCAGCAGCAGCTCCAGCTACAGCAGCTACAGGCCCAGTCCAGCGTAGCCGCCGAAGATCCCCCTTCTACATCAGATCGCTCTGCTGCCGCATCTCAGCCACCGGGCGTCCCTCCTTCTTTACCCACGCCATCGAGTTCCATTGCGAGATCCCCCTCCATCTCCCATCCACGCTCCTCTTTTGATATAGCGAGAGATCCACTACATCGTAGATCAAGAACTCCAAGCCGGCCAGCCTCTTCATCGAGACAAAGGTCAACTTCCATCATCAGTCAAGACGGAGAGTTGCACCTCTCAGGTGTTCGGGACGAAGCTACGTATTACCAGGCCGAGACCCAATCTCTTATACGTGAGAATCAAATGCTGCGTCATAGAATTCGTGAACTTGGTAAGATTCCGTCGTTCTCCAACCTAACTTGCGCTGAGCTAATTTCACTTTTAGAACGTCAGTTAACTGAAGCGCACGCCAATTCCGCCATAACAAGGGAGCCAGTCCAGCCTTCGCACCTCACGCATTCAACTTCGGTGTCGGAAGACGATGCAGCAGAGGCCTCATCCGTGGCCACTTCACAGCTAGCCGCCGCCTCAGAAACAAAAGACGAGTAGGACAGATTAAAGCTAGTCGACGGCGGCGAGGGCAGAGCTCAAAACTGAGAGGGAGCCTCAATCACTGGTTTTCTTAAGGCCAGATATTATGCTCTACCGTATTACCGGGTAGGCCTTTGCCCGAGCTTAGAGGGATAGGAACATGGCCATGATGGGAGGCTCGTTGTTTTCGTATGAACAGAATGATGTATTACTACTATGTATGACTGCTGCTTCGAACAAGCTTGACGTGGATCGGGCTGAACCGCCCTAAGAAATGAAACCAGGGGCCATGTAATAGCCTAATCAGGTATGCTTAGCATAGAAAGGTCCATCGAGGTGCCTTTTTCTCTTCTTTTCTGGGGAGTTAGGGGTCACGTTTATCACGGGTTGTGCCAAAAGATTATCACAGGTACTGTAAAAGACTCATCTACACTACCACCACACATGAACTGGATGTTTGACTCCCTTTTTGCTATGTACAGTATTGGTATACTGGAGGTTGCCGAATAATTTCTATGCAGACGAGTCAAACAGATTTCTGTTATCTATCCTGTTCGGCCAACCTCCCTACTCAATAACTTACGGCCGCCATTTACTTATAAACTCTTGTCAGGGGCTGTTTTGAGTAGACAGGGTGGCCTGAGATTACCTTTACGCAGATAAGTACGTCGTACATACACACGGAAAACGCCACGTAATTCAGATATACGCAGAGTCCCCTCTGCCGAATGATTCGAGGCCTGAAGGCTAAAGTTGGTGATCTCCCGCCCATTCATTATTCATCCGGGCTAGTTTGTCGGACACAAGAGGCTGGATTAGGATCCAAAGACGTGTAAGGATACATAAATGTGGGTGTATTTCCACTTCCAACTCGCCGTGCGTTGTCTTCTATTCCTTGAATGGGAAGCGCGCAGGCAAGTAGGTATGTGAACCAGGGAACAGCTACCTAAAACGAAGAGGCGAAATTATAATAGCGACGTACACCATGAGTCTATGACGGATCAAGGAGCAGTCAGTCCACAGGGCTTGCCAAGCCAAGACTCAATCCGTGTCTGGATTCGGAATATATGACCATAAGAGCAAGCCTCCAATCAAAGCACGTGTACGGGTATAGTAATGTAGATGATAAACTAGCCATATAATGAAGTTTACCGAACGAGGTTCTCGCAATCACGCTACGGGCTGACTCCCATAGAACAAGTCTGTCACATAGTCCCCGATGGACATCGAGCTCGTAAGCCCCGGGCTCTCTATCCCAAGTACTGTGAAAACACGCCGAGTCAGCAACTGTACATCAAATCCATAACGACATCGGGAAGGACGGTGGGGAGTACATATCGCCCATGTAGACGAGAACCGGGCATAAACGGGATAGAATAGAAAGCCGCTTCCTCATGCCACTTACGGTTGACCCAACCATCATACCCATCCTCTTTCGCAATATGAAAATCGAAAAACCCCTTCCCGGCACCCACGGCGCCCGCTTTCCCCAATTTCGGCCTCATGCCCGCATAGTCCGGCGTAAGCGCCGTCTCATCGATGTCCGGCAGATATCTCTGCACGGCAGCCAGGATCTCCGGGAAGCGGCTAGTGTTGACAGCAAGGTCTGACGGATCGTCAACCCACTCGACGTCAGGGCCGAAGCGGAGGCGCCCAGCCAAGTCGAGTGTGAGGTGAGTGCCAAGCCCGCCGGCGCCAGGCAGCGTAACAGGGTAGATAAGGCGCCCAACGCGCGGCGAGCTCGCGGCGTAGCTGAAGTAATTCCCCTTCGCGTAGTAAAGCCGGGTCCTCTGCGCCGGGGGCACGACCATGTTGCGGATCTCGGCGGCCCCGAGACCGGCGCTGTTGATGATGGTCTCGGCCTCGATGGCAGAGCTCCAGCCGGTGACGCTGTCGCGGATAGTGATTTTCCAGCCGCCGCTCCCGGGTTTTCCCGTGGTAGACGAGTAAACCGGTTCGATGCCGGTAACTGTAGTTTGCAAGGCCACGATCCCCCCGGCGTCCTCGAACTCGCCCTGCAGCGCACCCATCAGTTCGTGGGAGTTCACGATGCCAGTCGTGGGGCTCTCCAGCACGCCAGCAGTGGCGCGAATAGCAGGTTCCGTCCTGCGCGCCTCGGACTTTCTGACCCAGCGCGTGGGAACGTGGATCTCGTCGCGGCAGACGGCGTGCAAGCGCTCCAGCGCCTCGCGCTCGGCGCCGTTCTGCGCCACGATCCACTTCCCCGTGTTCTCATGAGCCAAGCGCCGCGCCTTGCAGAACGCATACAACTTTTCCCTGCCGCTGATGCAGAGGCGGGTTTTGAGGGTCCCGGGGCCGTAATACAGGCCGCCGTGGATGACCTCGCTATTGCGCGAGGAGGTCTCCGTGCCGACGCTCCCGTGCCGCTCCAGCACGACCGTGTGGAGCACAGACGGAGCGGTGGGAGAAGAGGTCAACTTCTGCGCTAGGGCCCTGGCCACGGCAAGGCCTACGACGCCGCCGCCTATGACCTATCTTCACGGTGAGTTACACATGAGAGGCAAATCAAGACCGTTCCGCTTGACGTATCTACCCCGGGATCTTCTCATGACGAAAATACGGATAGCAGCCAAGAAGTGGAGTACGACAACCAGCGGTGTCGGGCAAGCGCAATGAGAACAACAAAACGGAGGCACGGCACCGGGGGGTTTATCGGGGGATGGTAAATATTTGAATAGACTCACGGCATGAGTAAATTTCGCTCTCGCGGGAGCCGTGCTACTGAATGAACGAACGCACAATCCCTTGAATAACGCATTTTGCCGCGGTAGTACTGCCGCGAACATCTTCGGGCAAAGGACGGGCGTTGGAGACGTGTGCGATTGGTATAATAGGGGCGCCTAGGTATTAATACCGATAGGTAAGGTACCTTTGAGTCCAGGAGGCACGGATGGGGCCGTGGGGAGATGGTGGGTCAATGGTCCGGGACCGGTCCAACAGGATGACCTCATATCTCCGAAGCTAACCCGCTTTCGCCGGCAGCGTTTTATGGGTTACCTATACCAAGGACAGCCAGGCAATCTACTCCTATCTCTTCGCAGCAATAGACAGGCGCGTGCAAGTAGCGAGAGGCAATATCCGGCGTCCGGGCAGCAGAAAATGGGTATATTTGAGAAATATGTACGTGCTAGCACTGCACTAGGTAGGTTCAAAAAGGGCCACAAAGACAGAACAGACTTGATGGCCATTACGAATGGCTAGACCATATACCGTCCCGGAGTTTCCGGTAAACGGCAACCGATAACTCCCTATACCATCGAACTTTTCCCAAAAGACTTGGCACGGCGAATCAACCATACTTCGAGCAATCGCCAGCCGTCATCAAGAGCGACGCTCGGGCATTGTGGTCGAAAATCAAATCCAGCCCAGAGACACCCATGGCTGTAAAACCCGCCGGTTTGTATGCTTATGATATACGCCGAAAACACCGGAAGAGCAGCCTGTCCACTAATTCATACCAGCTAATAATGTAATGTGACCATGGACCTGGGGCCGCCATCAACGGAGTGTGATCGCCGGGAAGAGTTTCCTGCTGAGCATGTTCATACGAAACTCGTAAATACCGTCTTCGGCCCCAACGTACCTACAGCAAATGGTCAGTCACCCCGTGTCTCGCTTGATCCGTGGAGCCGGGACATCTCTCCGTAGACTTACAACGTGCGACCATCCTCACTCCAGCTCAGACCTGCTGTATCATCTGCATGTTGATGATGATCACGATGACCCGTGCGACTATACATTCGGCGAAACGTGGGCGCGTCCTCGGTCCAAAGGTCGCTAATAATAGGGAGCGCACGTCGAATGCGGTTAATATCCCGTCGATTAGCATCGTTTGGAGCCTCGCCGCCCGACATGCTATACAATACCTCCAGGTCGGACCAGCCCGGTGTGCTTCTCCCGGCCTGCCCCCACATAGAAGAGCTATCCCGCGAGACAGCCGGGCCATCGCCATTACCTAGCCGTTGCAGCCTGGCGGAATTGTCGGCGTTCTGCGTTAGCGCTTGTGTAATAGATGAGCTTCTCCTTCGAGGGGTAGGAGCTCGTCGTTCCCGGTCTTGTTCGGGGGGCGTTTGCGTCATGGTAGAGCGCTGGTGGTCACGCTCAAGAACTCGTGTCAGCGTATCACGCTGGAGAGACGTCAGATTACGTAGTCTTTCAGTGATGTCCCGATCGCGCTCCCGTGCGATGCGGGGCGTCCTCGGCTGGGGACTTACCCGCTCGGAAAAGACAGACGATCTCCACGCCGTGCTGCCCCGAGCTGTCTGTGGATCCCGCTGATCTCTCTGTTCGCGCTCGCGTGCCCGTTCCCGGCGACTCCGCTCGCTTTGCACAGCTTGTAAGATAGCGGTCTCCTCGGCGGAGAATGGCTGGTTCAATCTCGATGCATCAGAGTTATCCGTGCGAGACTGTAATCGGCCGGACTGACTCAGAAGGCTGGGTATAGAGGGCGAACTTGTGGCGCTGCGCTCGTTTCGAGGGTCAAGCAGGCGAGGATCGATCGTGTTTCGGTCGTTTAGGGAGATGTGATTATACATGTCATGGTCCTCTAAGGAGATGATCTGACGCCTGGTGAAATTGGTACGTGCATCCGCGACACCGATACGTCCGCGGTGTTCGGTCCATGCAAGCATGTCATATGGACCGGGTGAGAAAGCCATATCCCTGACCGCCCCAGAATCGCTGGGCGCTCGTGCTGAGTTGAAGTACGTAACGAGGGGATCTTGCTCAGGATCGGCAAAAGCGGCGACATCGAAAACGGATATGGTACCATACTGCGTGCCCACTGCCAAATACCTGCCAGAGGGAGAAAAACAGGCCGCAAAGCTACCTCGGCAGTCTGATATATCTCGCACAGACTGGTCCTGGAGCCGTATCCTGGGGAGCCGCAACCACTCGTGACAGTTCCCTCGCTTCCCCGGAAGAGCGCAGCGAACATGAATGTAAAGAAACGGATCATCACAGATTGCAACCAGAAGGCCACCGTCCGGTGAGATGAGGCCACGGTTCACACAGTCGGGAAATTTCAATTCATCAACGGACTCACCGTCAGTCAGGCTCACGACTATCACTGTCTTGTCATTGTTGGCCAAGACAGCAACAGGGGAGGTATAGACGCCGGGTCGCAGCTGATCGGAAGGCGGCTTGGGGGGCTGCCAGATGGTGATGCAGTTGACTCGTTGAGTGCCGAACTTGGAGTTCGACGCCGACCACGCCTTGGCAGAGCCGCCAATTTGTTCCACTATGTTGAGCATGTCACGACGTAGTTCGTTCATGGAAAGCTCGGAGGCAAGGGTGGGATTTCGGGAGGCCATAGACCGTGAGGGACTGCGGTCGATGGTGTCTTCGGAGGCGGAGGCGGAGGCGGAAGCAACGGCGGGAGCGGCGGCGACTGTTTCACGAATAACGGTGAATTCGCCGCTCTCGCCTCCGCAGCAAATCCAGCCGCCACTAGCAACCAAGCACCTAGGTTCGAAGCTGATGACCTTGATGGTCTCACACTCGCTCGTCTTCGTATTGAGTCGAGTAATATGAGTGTTGTCGACCCCGGCTGGAAAATAGACTATGCCATCTCGCTCGGCGCTGATGAGAGATCGAAGCTGCCAATGTCTGGAAGAATTCCATCACCATTAGCATCGAAGAAAGGGCGAACACGCGAGCAGGGCGGACGCGCGTCGATGGACGGGAACTGACATGGGCGAGACCTGGGTGCGGTAATGCTTGCGACCATCTTGTAGAAGCAAACCTTCAGTAGGTCGGAGGCTAAATTGGCGATAAAAGAGACGTAGGTCAGCACAACCAGGGTCGTCTATTGCACAGGAGGAAAGGGAGAGCGTGTTTGGGCTCGTCAAAAGGGTGCTCACCTAGCCTCATCACCGACAGCCATGATGCCAGTGGCAAAAGTCAACAATGGGAAAATAGATCATCAAGTCGCATTGATGATGGGCCTATGCATGCAGAGAGGAGGAATTACCCCGTAGACACGTAAGTAAGCTGGACGGACGGAGGATTGGGAGACAAGAAAGAGTAAGTAGGCTGGTGGATTATGGTCGGAAGGGCGGATGTTGTTGTTGTTTTGATTGCTCGAGTTGATGAGGACGGAATACAGTTGGTAAGGAGGTCGTGTGTGTGTTGTGAAGGTAAGGAGGCAGATAATAATGGTTACTACCAGGTAGTTGAGGTAGGGCCTAATAGCGGGCACTCAGCGGGCACTCAGCGGGTCGACCAGTGAAAAAGGTGGGTTTTACTTTTTTCAGTGGCTCTGGCTGCCCTTGAACTCTGAATGTTACCTGCCGGGTGCTACGCTACGGTCAACTGGCCGGGTCGATTGGCGGCGACTGGAACGGCTTACGAGCGGAGATATGGCTGTACATTCGGGGTACATGTGGAATGCGTACGGTTCTCGGCAAATAACCACAAACACGCGTACTTCGTATGTACCGGCTATCTATCACCGGTATTTGCTACGTAATTACTGTGCGTCACGTATTCTCTTGAATCTCAGGTGCTCAATAGAGTCAGAACTGCGTATACGCTGGTAGGTTAACTCGTACTCAACAGTCCTGTAGACTGAAGTACTTCGTATAAAAGTGGTCATTGCGTGCTGCGGGCCAGTAAGCCTCGTTAAACAGCGTGGAAACAAGCCCATAGGATACTCATAGCTACCTAGGTACCTACTATTGAATCTACCGACGGCAACTACGTCCGTATATGATATACTAACCTGTATCGTGTTTCCAGCTTGTTACCTAGGTGCTGTTGTTAATCTGGCAGGGCATGCTTTTAGCTATTCCGTTCAAAAGTGGTAGCCCGTATTCCGTTGTCGCTCGAAACTCGCTTACACCGCAAGAAAACCACCAAAACATGCCGCGCTTGGCAGTTCGATAACAACGCCGTAAAAAAGTAAAATCATCTGAGAGGAGAACTGCAGGTACGCAGTTCGGTGACATTACCGGTGCTTACTTCTTCTATCCCAGGTTTCGCAGTTGTAAACCGTACCTTGGTCTCAGTACCTGCGATACTCTTACCTTTCTTTACCTTTAGATAAGGGTCTTTCACCTACACAATCTTGGACAATTCGATTAGAGTATATACTACGTCACCACAATCCACCCAGCTTACATAAAAATGGTGCTGAGGTATAGTCGGTGGTTTTCTGTTGTTCTAAATACATGGCCACATCATATCACCACCTACACTGGTACCTACAGAATGCCTGGTAGTAATGTCCGGATGCATGCACAGATGCAAAGCGGTAAAGAGGTAGTAAACAGTTTCTTCAAGGCTCGCTGCACTGAGTGGCACGAAGCACTCCGGTCAGAAGTCCTTTCTCGGCCTGCCGCACAGCTCGGCCGGGTCGGGGCAATAGCGTCGGCACGTTAACTGATGTGCTGCCAAGGACCAACCCTTTTAGGCCGCCAAGTCCGGTCGGCCACCCCACCTGACCAATTGGTTCCAGAAGCGTCGCGGGCATTCGCTAAATCCCACTATTGGCCGAGCGGGGTCGGTGGCCTATCAGCGCTGGCAACACGGTCGATAACACATCCCGATAGTCAATGTACCGGCTACAATCATAAGGAACCCCACACGATACCGCTAAAACCTCTGTAGCAATTCTGCCGCGCCAGACCGCCTCTAAGAAGCTCTCCGAAACCTTCTACGCCCTTGAAATTTTCTGCACTACGTCGCAATACTTGAACAATTGTTTCCTCTCATCACTCACTACCTAGGCATTGCCATCTTCATCCACCAACCTACCCATCCATCTCCTACCCTCTTCTTCACGCTTAATTCCTCTTGTATTATACCCAACTATACGCCCTCGTCCCCTCTCCTGCCTGATTGTCTTCTTAATACTTGGTCATCCGTATCGGTACATCTCCAGCCACGTCCATCACCATGTTGGCTTCGCGCTTGTCCAGAGCTGTAAGTTTTCCCGCTCTTCATGCATCCAAATGCTCATGCAATGGATGTTTTCTTCTCTTGTGCACGGCCATTCTGTTCGTTGTCAGACTAACCATATCTTCACGCCAGCTTCCCCGAGCGGCTTCCACAACCCCTCGATGGGCTGCACCTCTACGAAAGCCCTTGGGCGCCACATTCGCTCGGTACGAGTCAACAGAAGGCAAGGTCCAGGGTGCCGTCATCGGTATTGATTTGGGTATGTATTGAGTGCAATGTAATTGCCATCCAGTGCTTGCGCACAATGAGCTAACATTTCGTCACAGGTACCACCAACTCGGCTGTGGCAGTGATGGAGGGGAAGACCCCGAGAATTATTGAAAACTCAGAGGGTGAGAGGACTTCACAGTCGTAGACAGAACCGGCGCTAACCTGGCTTTAGGTGCTCGAACTACGCCCTCAGTTGTTGCCTTCGCTCAAGATGGTGAGCGACTAGTAGGTGTTGCCGCCAAGCGACAAGCTGTCGTGAACCCTGAGAACACACTTTTCGCTACAAAGCGATTAATCGGCCGAAAATTCACGGATGCCGAGGTCCAGCGGGACCTCAAGGAGGTACCTTACAAAATTGTACAGCACAGTAACGGCGACGCCTGGGTGGAGGCTCGCGGCCAGAAGTACTCGCCTTCGCAGATTGGTGGCTTCGTACTGAACAAAATGAAGGAGACCGCTGAGGCTTACATGAGCAAGCCCGTCAAGAATGCTGTCGTCACTGTCCCGGCTTACTTTAATGACTCCCAGCGCCAAGCCACGAAGGATGCCGGTCAAATTGCCGGGCTTAACGTCCTTCGTGTCGTTAACGAGCCGACTGCTGCTGCTTTGGCCTATGGTCTGGACAAGGAAGGCGACCGCGTTGTCGCTGTCTACGATCTGGGTGGTGGTACATTTGATATTTCCGTCCTGGAGATCCAGCACGGCGTATTTGAAGTTAAGTCCACCAACGGTGACACACATCTGGGTGGAGAAGACTTCGATATCCGTCTAGTACGCCACCTTGTTCAGCAATTCAAGACGGATTCAGGCATTGATCTGTCCAACGACCGCATGGCTATTCAGAGAATTCGTGAGGCCGCTGAAAAGGCCAAGATCGAGCTTTCCTCCTCTCTCCAGACCGACATCAGCCTACCTTTTATCACTGCTGATGCCTCTGGCCCGAAGCACATCAACACTAAACTCACTCGGTCTCAACTAGAGACCATGATGGAGCCCCTGATCTCTAAGACTGTGGAGCCTGTTCGCAAGGCCTTGAAGGATGCCGGTCTTCAAGCCAAGGACATCCAGGAAGTCATCCTCGTCGGTGGCATGACTCGTATGCCCAAAGTTACCGAGTCGGTCAAGAGCATTTTCGGTCGTGAACCTGCTAAATCCGTCAACCCCGACGAGGCCGTGGCCATGGGTGCTGCAATTCAAGGTGCAGTTCTCTCAGGTGAAGTCAAGGATTTGCTGCTTCTCGACGTTACACCTTTGTCGCTAGGTATTGAGACCCTGGGTGGTGTTTTCACTCGTTTGATCAACCGCAACACCACGATCCCCACCAAGAAGTCCCAGGTGTTCTCCACCGCTGCCGATTTCCAGACGGCTGTCGAGATCAAGGTGTTCCAGGGTGAACGTGAATTGGTTAAAGACAACAAGCTTCTAGGCAACTTCCAGCTCGTCGGCATCCCCCCCGCGCATCGCGGTGTTCCTCAGGTTGAGGTTACTTTCGACATCGATGCTGACTCGATTGTTCACGTCCATGCCAAGGACAAGAGCACCAACAAGGATCAGTCCATTACTATTGCCTCAGGTTCCGGTCTGTCTGAGTCGGAAATTGAACAGATGGTTCAGGACTCTGAGAAATACGCTGAATCTGATAAGGAGCGCAAGAATGCTATTGAGGCGGCCAACCGTGCCGACAGCGTCTTGAACGACACAGAGAAGGCCCTCAAGGAATTTGCTGACAAAGTTGACAAGGCGGAGGCTGACAGCATCCGGGAGAAGATCACATCTCTGCGTGAGTTTGTCACCAAGAGTCAGTCCGGAGAGAGCACTGCTACTGCCGAGGATATCAAGACCAAGACCGATGAGCTGCAAATGGCTAGCCTGAACCTCTTCGACAAGATGCACAAGGCTCGCGCTGAGTCTGGTGAGAAATCTGGTGAGCAGTCTGATGCATCAGAGACAAAGCCCGATGAGGAGAAGAAACCTTAAGGGGTCTTGACGGCAAAACCGTTATTTCACTTTGTTTTCAATCTCATCTTGAGCGGGGAAGTTATGACGAGCTTACCGTACTGTACATCAAACTGTACTCATATTTGCGATTTGTTTATGCCTCGATTCCCCTACGAAGATCATGTTCATCGTGCTACATTGCGGCGGCAGGGGCGTTCCGAGATACAGGAAAAAAAGACTTGGCCTATGGGTTTGGCGGGTCAAGACGTTTATGGTGCTCTGTGATGATGACTCGCATAGGAGATGTCCGCTCCACACTCGAGCGCTGTATATAGAGTTTTGTACAAACCGACAGAAATCTAATAACATCGCCTCTCAAAGGAATTCAAAGTCCTGTCTATAAGTGCATGCGTTATATTCGGTACTACATGCTTCTCTATCGAGTTCTTCTTCGCCAACCTCGAGAGATTCACTAGGTCGTCCAGTACAAGCCGTGACCAGGGCCTGAGCATTATATCTATACTAATGTGAAGTTCTTCGTGCATTGCAGTTTGTTGGCTGTTACATAACTGCGCCTTATATAGGAGACGGGAAGGAGTCTGGTAGCCAAGGTGGCTGCCAGGAAAACGGACAGAGTTCAGAACCCTTTGGTGTGGGTTTACACGAATAGGTGCGCGGAGGTAAGACGCAGGCAGACCGGACAGCACCCGAGGGAGACAGGTAGGTGGGTAAGAAGGTCAGGCTAAGGTTAGGACTCACCACGCCACCGCGGTATTTCAATGAGGTTGAATCCAGAGGTATATGGCAATTATCTACAAGATCTAATTCGAATGGCAGCAATTGGGGGACCGAGTTCGAGTAGCTTTATGATAACGAAAGCGGCACAAGAGGCCTGTTTACCTATATGAAATCGACAACGGATCTATGAGAACGATAGGCATGGCCAATAAAAGCTGTCTGGTCGTCATCGGCCACCGAGACTGTCCTTCGTTTCAATAAACAGACGCATCCATCCCAAACGATTAGACCATTCGCTAACAATCCGCTTAATTGACCCGAATACTGCCTCTCCGATTCAGATACCGCCAACGGCCGGCAACACTAAGGCCGAGCACTCAAGATCCGCGTTGCTCTGGTTGGAGCTACCCAACACAGCTCAAGCCAAACCCGACGAAGGAGGAAAACGACTACAGAGACTAGCTTGGGCGTTACTACTGAAGTCACTGTCGTCTGCGAGAGGATGAAACGGTCATTTAGCCATCTGGCGAACTCCGGGGTCGATTCAGCCACGATGCGACAATCAAGAAGCGCCGGAAAGCAGCATGTGTTAAGATGGGCGCAAGCGGAATACACTAATGGAGGCGGCGGCCCGCAGGACTGCCTCGGTTTTGAAAGGACCGCTCGGATCCGAGATACTACCAAGACACACGATAGATTATGTGACCCGTGCCGCCAACAAGAGGTCCGTTTTCTTAGTTTGAGACAGTTTTCTTTCATCAGCTGGGCATTTGTGGCCAACGAGCCAGTGTGGGCTGCGTATCAACACCGACATGAGCTCTCCACCACGCAAGAAGCAAAGAGCTTTCCACAGGGCTTTCACCCGCGGCTACAACCTCGAAGATAGAACAGAAACCAGCCGGCAAGGTTTTATATGAAGGGGCATCGCACAATGCGTTCCCGTTACATCCACCAGCCTCCGATATAGGTACCCACTATCAGGCGCCGTGAGCGTTTACCAGATGAGTGGTAGAGTAGAATAGCTACAGAACCCGAAGGATTAGTACTCATAAAGGGACATCTGGACATTGGCGTACGTTATGGCGTTATGTTGCCAAGGGCGAGCAGGTTTGTGCTATATTTACCATGTCGAAAGAGGGGTAAGAGTGAGACAATTTAGAGGTGAGATAAACCAAGGTCAACATTAAGATGGTTTCTTAGACAAGTATTTGAAGTTCTCAATCGACTGTATTCGTCGGGTAGCTATTTTAGTAGCTATGTATTCCTGAATCTTATCACCGTCCGAACCCAAACCATCCCCTCTTCTTAGGTTCGGGAACTGGCGCGGGTTCTTCCTTTGGTTTGGCCGCGGCGGCTTGTGGCGCTCCGGGATAGTCGACGTAGTTCCAAGCTACATCGAAAAACAGCGGTTTAACCGGAATCGGTTGGATTCGAGGGGGGTAGTCAACCAGATTCTCCAGGTCTACGCCTTCTATCGGATAATCTCGAAGTCTATCTACGAGAGGGATCTTGCCTTGCGACGACGTCGATTTTGCCTTCTCCCTCAGATTATCAATCTCGACAATGGCGCGGCATCTCTGCAACTCCCCCTTGAGAAGGCCGCGAAGGAATTGTATATCTGTCTGGCGAATTTCAATACTCGGGATAGAGGAATCCGGCGATGATGTACTATGCTTAGAAAAGAAGGCATCAGACTTTAAGCACTCGTCATGTGCATGCTCAGTCAGGGCCAACGCATTTAACGATTGGTTGACCAATGAATGTGAACGTGCAATGGACAGGCACCTGGGAGTATCGCATTAGTACCAAACATACAGAAGCTGGATTTGATAACACACTTGAGCGCATGGAAGTAGTTGGCAGTGGCATCGAGTTGTCTGAGCAATTCCTCATCGGCAGCTACGCCAGGGAGTTCCTTGATGGATTCGAGACTTTGTAAAGTGGCGTCATAAAGCACGACCTTTTCCTTTAGTCGGGCTACCTTTCTACCGGGCGGCTCGATCTTGGGCTTCCGTGACGATACATCTTTCTTTGATTTGCGCGTAGTATTTGGGGCGGAATCGAGAATAGCGCCGTCGTGCTCACCACTTAGCACTCGGTTGCGACCGATTCGCCAACTAATCATCTGGTAGTTGACAGCGGTACGGGTAATCTGGAGGCTCTGTACACGGCTGTCACTCTGTGACACACCCTCCTCCTTCAATTCGTCGATAGCATGTTTTGTAGCATCGGCAGCGTCCTGGCTGGCTATGAGGACTTCGTCATAAGCCGCTGCCATTTCCTTGGGGAGCACTACGTCAGAAGATGCTAGCTTTCCAGCCAAGCGGGTAGTGGCCAATTCGGTGGAGGCTATCGCGAGAGCAATGGAGGCATCCTCAATCTTGACTTCCCGTGACCTCCAGGTAATCGCCTGGGGGACGTTTGACGCATCAATTTTACCTTTCTCGGGGTCGGAACCGGTCTCCTCTAGAAAGTTAGGGGCTAGTTTGTTAATCTGACTAACAAGAGCTTCGTCGGACGAGGGGAACGCTTTTCGAGCAATTGTAGGTATCGCCAAGGTCCGCGGGATTTTGCTTTGGTAGGCGGCATAGCGAATTGATGGGTCGATGGTCTCGGACAAGAGGTCCTTTAGAATGTCCCCTCCTATAGACGTCATCAGAGCACTGTATATAATGCGCGCGGTCGCGTAGCTTCTCGTGCAGCGCTCCCAGTTCTGGCTTTCGAAATCCGCGGCGCCTCTCACCATGGCAGCATAGGCGCGAGCTTCCAGAAGATCGGTGTCAGTGGCTGAGGTGACAGCAGTGTCGGACAGAATCTGGACTAGGTGTTGTGCGGTGCGGGCACTTTTATCCAGCCTTGATATTATATGGGAGCGAGTCCGGCCAGTGATGCCTTTCGTATCGGTCGAGTGGGCAGCCTTAAGGTGCATAGCATGGGCCCAAGCCCTCTCGGCTGTGAGCAAGACAAGGCGAAGGAAGCTGGCTCACAAGGTTAGCGGCGATAGAATGAACAGATACATAAGTGGTAGGCGGATGATGTACTCATGGTTTTCGGCGATCTGCTCGGCAGTGACAGGGCCTTTCTTGATGAACTTGGCTCTATTCTTGGTGACAAGGTCAAGCTTTTTCCGCAGAGTGCGTAGCTTTTTGGCCAATAGTCTGTGATACGTCGTGTGGTCGCCATACAAGAGAGCCTGGTTCCGGGCGGATACGACAAAATTGGTGATGTCCATGACGGTACGGACTACTTCGACAGGCTCTGTATGTTGGGGACGGATTGACGGGGGCAAGTCAACGGGGACTAGCCCTTCGCGATGGGTATGGATGGGAGGTTTGCGACAACTGTGGAGGCGTCGTGGTTCGATATAAATCAGTTGTAGTCAGAAAGGCGATATACCTACCTACTAGATTGGAGCGGTAGAGAGGTGCTTTGCCTACCTTACCTAAAGCAAATGTTTAGTGGGGGTGAGCTCCGGGGCTGAGCCACATCAGGTACCTGTGTAGCGCCTCATGGTGGCTGGTGAAGCACGCGTTATGCCACGCTCTACGGAATGCTAGGAGGTAATTACCCTACCTACCTGTTATCTAAAGCGACATCGGGGGGTATTTCCCTGAAAAACACATGCTCTTCATACCTACGCTATCTAAGTGGAACTAGTGGTCCCATCATCATTGACGCCGGCGCTCTCTTTTTATTTTTTTTTTTGGGTTGAAAGGTTGTGTCTACCTAGGTACCTAGGTACATACCTAAGGTATTCGTACAATTGCCTACCGCTTCCAGCTCTGTCCCCGCCTCGGACTGGGATTGTCTGTTTGGTGACCTTTCGCCGTACCAATACCAAGGTCGGCCGATCTCGTCGGCGTAAGGTTCCTTGATCAAATCTACCACACAGAGAACTTCTACCTGCCTATACACCTTTCTCGGGCTTCTACCACCACCGCCTGAGGCCTGATTTGCATGTCCAGACGCGTGCCCAATGCTGGAGAGAACAACCGCATGCTTGGAACCTCGCGGCTTCCGTGTTCTCCCACCTCATCAGAAAGCTGTGCGATCCGCCAGACAGTTGCACATCGGTTTCTGGCAGCATGGCGCTGCCGATCTCGAGCTCACCAAGACCTGGCAGGCTTTGATGCATGGCACATTGGATACCACACACGCGCCCGATCAATCTAAGAGTCTGTCACTTAGTGCCTCGGCTTTCCTTCTCGACTTTCTATATCCGACTGGTGCTGTGGCTTTGATGCGCCGCCTCTCACCTGCTTCTCAAGATGGGTCTTATAGTCTTCGACTTCGTCCTCGAACTTCACACGTCACGCCTCGTTTGTATACGTCCTCTATACCTCGGAAACCGCTCGAATCACATCGCACTCCCACCCAGGACACCGGCGATTCTATAGGGGATCCTGCAGAGGACGATTCTGAAACGAACCGTGGTAATCAGGGCAACACCCCGCCTCTGTCGATTGGGAACAATAAGCCGAGGCTACTCAGCACGTCTAAGAACCGCGGGCATATTGCCGCTATCGAGGGTATCCTGAAGAGCAAAAACCGCGACCAAGTTGATCGCTTGTGGCATCATTACAAGTCTCTGGATGGAGTCTCACGAAATACCCTTACGCGCAAAGTCTTGGCATTCCTCTCGGGGCCTGTTCTGGTGCCTGACTCTTGGAAGGTCTCCGAACTTTTCAGTAGCTTAGATATGGCGAGCTGGGATGACGATGCATTCGTGTCTGGTATCACAGCTGAGATTAATCTCGAAAACTTCTCTCGGGCTCTGTCAATCTTTGAGCGGGGACTAAAATCTACGATTATCGACAATGTCTCACTGGTGGACGCCCTGGATTCGCTATTAGCAGCTGCCTTCAAATATACTACAACCGATTTAATAGAGAAACTTTGGAGACTGTATCCAGAGATGGCCGCGCGATGGAATTTTGACGGAATTACAGCTGACTTGAAGCACTTGATGTCGGTTCCTGGATTGGCCGAGAAAGCCATGATGTTTCCCAAATACGTCGTTCAGTGGCTAAGCGACCCATCTAGTAAAGAAACGGATCACGAGGCATTACAAGTCTTACAGAAGATACTGGTCAGGAGGGCGCTTCACTTGTGCGAAAGTTCACAAGTACGCCCTTTGCTAAACCTTACCAAGGATAAATTAGCTTACGAGGATTATATCTTAGCCGCGCAGAAAAGGGGCGAAACCAATATCTCGCCGGATGTGTACGCCATTTACCGAGAATTGCCTGGTTGCACACCTAGCCATGCTATTCTGCATTGCGTCTTCGGTGCTTACAAGGCCATGAGTGCTCCTCCCGCCAAAATCTTCGCGGGCATTGAACTTCTCTGGAATGACTGGGTGAAGTTTCATGGTGCGCCCACTCGACGAGCCTACCAGAAACACATGAGCTTTTACGCAGCTCGAGGCCACAAAGAGCGAGTATACGCCTTGTGGACCGAATACTTCGAGCGCTTTCGCCAAGACCCCACCGTGGAAATCATGGCCAGCGACGACACTTTTGCGCATTTGCTCCACGTGCACGCAGTCAATGGAGAGCCAGAGGAGGCCCAGCGGATCTTCAACGACATGATCACGAAGTTCAAACTGCAACCTTCCGTATATGACTGGAATATCTTACTAAATGCTTATGTGAAAGGGAACGATTATGACGGGGCGATTGCAACCTTTTATGATCTATGTCAGGCTGTAGAGCCCGATAGGTATAGCTATGGGACCTTGATGCAAATGGCCGGAACGAGAGGTGACTTGGGGTTTACTGTCGATCTATATCGTCGCGCGCGTCATTCTGCCGTTCCAATTAATGATGCGATGCTAAGCAGTCTCGTCGATGCATATTGCCAGAACGATCATTTTAAGGAAGCCGAAGACGTGTGCGCGCGTGCTGCTGATAAGGGAATGATTTCGACACGAATGTGGAACAAACTCCTCTATTACCACGCACTCCGTCGAGATCTTGGCAGTATAAACAAGGTTCTTAACACAATGGCCAAAGCAAACATCCCTTACAATCAATTCACATACGAACAGCTACTACTTGGACTCACCGTATGTGGGCAGTCGCATTATGCGCTACAGCTCCTTACCGTTGCCCTGAAAGAGGCCGTGTTCGAAGTCACCCCGGCACATTTTAATATTGTTATGGGAGGCCTTCTTCGGACTGGAGAACCGGCCCTAATCAGGAGTCTCTGCTTGATGATGGAGGAGCAAGGGATTCCTGTTACAGAGGACATTATGTTCCGTCTCAGTCAGGCCCTCGTACAGTGGCGAGACTTACCGCCTCAGCAGCGGAGGCAACGCACCAAGACGCAGTGGATTGGCGACGCCCTACGTATCTTTTTCAAGATTTACGAATATGGTACAGGGTCACAAGCTGACTTCAATACTCCCTCGCATCCAAAGCCTGTGCGGCCCAAAGAATTGCTACGGTCCGGACGCGAAGTATATCAATTCGGTACGATAACGTATATTTTTGCTCAGCTGAACGGCAGCGCACGCGTCAATGAACTTGTGGATCTCTACCGCTATGTTTTCCAAAACACGTCCAGTAATGACGACGTATTACCTCTATCCATGTTAAATGCCGTGATGCTCTCGAGCCTTCAGGACAAACAGCATGATCGTGTGAAATCAACCTGGACACTCCTCTTCGATAACGCCAGGACTGCAGCACGCTCTGCGGACTATAATGCAGATTTGCCACACACCAACGAAATATCACCAAAATTCCGGTATGCATTGTCTGGAGGTCTTCGTGTGATGCAAGAGGTGTTGTTTAAGGAAGGTGATGCCTTTGGGATTCGAGAAGTGATCAAAGAAGTGATTGACGCGGGTTTCGAGGTAGACAGTAAGAACTGGAACTATCATGTACAGGTTCTTGTGCAAATGAAACAGCATCAGGTGGCCTTCGCGGTGTGCGAGAAAATACTGATGCCGAACTGGACGGGGTGGTTTGCAGTCCGTGTCAGACAGGGCCTGCGCAACGCTTTGCCTCTAGATATCCGCAGAAAAGGGTTGTCTCCACGCCACCTCCGACCGACGGCGACGACGCTGTATCGACTTGCCGAAGCCTACCTAGAACTCGACAAATTGAGTCCATGGTCCGGTGAAGCTGCTAATACAATGAAGGGGATTGAAAGGGACTGTATGCAAGTGATGAGCGCCATCAAGACCATGATTCGGGTACATTCAGGTTTAGAAGCTGAGATTTTCGACCCTTCCGAGTTTGCGGATACCGTCGATATTGACAAGCAAAGAGGCGGATACGCTGGCGCGAGCGCGGAACTTGTGGCCCAGGCCGAAGAGAACTAAAAATCCACAATTGAACCTTGCGTTCTATTCTCAATTGTGGGATTTTTTCCTATCCCAATTAGGATGCATACCACGGAAGACCTTAGACATCAATTCAGATGTCCACATAGAATATATTAGCTATGTAATCTTCGGACAGACGCTACACTTATGTTAGGTAGTCATTGAGGAGCGTGCTACCATGGACGTGGCGTCAAAGTGCTGTCATCTGGTTAATAAACTCTTTGGGATCTCTTCACCTACACTAATGAGACCTCTATACAAACCTCCAAGTTGTATCCAACTACTCGAGCCGCGCGGGAGCTTCCCGAACTTTGGCCCCTGGGTCCTCGCGGGTCGCGGGTCTTTCATTCGTAGGGGGGCGGGACTCGCGGCCCCGGATGATGGACTGGGCGAGGACATTCATGGTATACGACGAGGAAGGCAACCCGACCAGCGCGGCGAGAGGCAACAATGTCCATGGGAACATAGAAAGGGGGTGAAAGAGAGAAGCAATGAATTAGCAGGGAAGACGAGCGTGAAGAGATATCCAGGGACCTCCCAAGGCCTCGAATATCCCACTCTTCCGCAGTTCTATGACGTTCTTGCAGATGTTGAGAGGAAGTATCACGCAAGCGAAAAGCTACGTCCGCGCCAGCATCGGTTCTTCCTCCGTCTTCCCCTTCGCCGCTGGTTCTGTACACTCGAAGGCTGACACGTTGACGTACGCCAGTTCTCTCTCCCCGGCACGATTAACTACCGAAGTCGCGGTATCGACTCTGCGCTCCCGCACAGCATGCTGGGTCTCGTCAGTCAAGAGAATATTCCGCCGTAGGTATCTAGAAGTTTCACTCGCAGGCGTGTGTATATCAAAAACTTGGCTGTAATTAGTTCCCGAGGTTCAATGATGCGAAGGTTTCTGGGCTACACTCGGAATCGTAGATGCTTATCCCTTTTTGGGGGTATTTCTACGCTCGATTTCTATCATGCCATGCTAGGCTCGATTGACTCGCTGCCCTGTTGTGTGTTATGGACTCCCTTTCACCCTTTTCCTTTCCGCTAGGCCTCGGGATTTAGCTATGCCCCCTGACAACTTACACGTAGTCTGGCACGGTCGATGTACACATAACTGTTTCTACCAACATGGGCTTGTGATCTAGGATAGTACTACGACAAGGAAACCGTAGTAAAATTAGACCTATAAGCTCTGTCAGGGGCATTGGGCGTGGAGGTGGTAGGTGGCCTAAGACATCTATCGCGAAGATAGTTAGGCAACCTCCGTCCTGACATCTAAGAGTCATCGACGGCAATATACATGACGCTAGGGTGTTTTATATGCTCTACCCTCGAGAGATCTGACCACGGGACCGGCAGAAAGCTGTGTGATGTACGATAGAGGTAGTCGTGTGTATCTGTAATGTAGACAATGCCTCGCCCGGGTTCCGACGGCGGTCTAATTGGATACTTCGAGCATCACGCTGTACGAAACCTACTAAGCACACGGCACTCACGACTGCGTCTCACAGGACAGGCCTTCGGAACATCTCTCGGAATATTAAGATCCTCAATCATAGAGGTCGTGGGTGTGAAACGGATGAATCTGGGACCCAATTAAGATACCTACACCGCGCCCAGCTGCCCTCACGTATACGTATGTTGCGTGTGCAGCGCGAGTTACAGTAAATTTGACAGGCACAAACATGTGAGAAGGCAGTAGACGCGGATAAACCATCACTAGAGCATTGCGCACACTCCCGGGAGCTCGTCTATTATGTGTACGGATATGAGACTGGACATTAGTAAAGGTTTCTAGGACTTGAACCATCGGGAACCTCTTTATCCATCTCCCCCCCACCACAGCTTTGCGTCACGAAGGGAGACTGCAGTGTATCAAATGACGCCGTGAGAAAACAAAGAGGCAATTTCCGCTATACATCTCACTTCCGCGGCGACGCAAGACGAAGGGGTCATGGTTAATACGTAAACAAACACGGCCAGGGAAAACCAGCAGGAGTTGTGAGCGGAGAGAAAATGTAGAAGTTAGTTGGGCCTCACTTACCGACTGGATCGATCGTGAGTGCAAAGTAAGCACCACAACGCCACACTACATTTGAAACGCCGAGTTTTCCCTGCTCAAGCAGAGATCTCGCCGACGATTCGAGATCCCGTCTGTTTCGTGGATTGGGCGAGCAGGCCAGTAGCAGAGCTCGCCCTGGCATCTCGCGCGTCGCACGAAAACACGCGAGCGAAGCGCAATGTTTGATTTGGGCGGTTTTATGCGTGCGACTCGAGGGTGGGAATGATGATGCTACCCTGTGTCCGTCTGTGCGACGCTGAGCACGACGGGGTTCTCCAGGCGAGGGCGTCGTTGGCCATCTTCATACAATACAATACCTACCGTGATGGCGGCCATGGGTGGATTTGAGACCGGAACCTCGTCGATCGCACTGGATTCAGACCTGTCACTTGCCGGATATGATAGATGCTTGCTGTAATGTCCCATGAGACTATGTAGATACATACGAAGTCGCCAACTCGGCTACCTGGCGTGGAAAAGCCGTTGGGGGCGTCCTTCAAACGTGACGCGACCGGCCTCATGCGCCTCGGGAGCACGCAGGCTTCAATATGCTAGCAATTCCGACCCCTTGTGCTTGTGTGCTGCTGCCATAGCGGCAGTTCGTACGACTCCGATAGGTAGCAGGTAAGATTCACTCGTCCTTTGCGCGACGGCCGACTTGCGTGGCTTGTATGATGCAACGCAGAGGCAACGTCAATCATCGTGGCCTTTCTGTGCGCACTGGACTTCTGATGCACGCGTCTGAGATGATCAGTATTGAGCCTACACACTCAATAGTTTAAACACATTGGGTGAGAGAGCTTTCCTGACCAACTATGGCCATCGTTGGTCTGATACGACCTGCCAGTATTATCCAGGGGGTTGAGAGTTCGGACCTGACTAAATGGTTTCGAACATAAATAGTTACATACGTGATGGTGATGTATTGTACTTCCACCGCCCCCATCTCCAGCCATCCCCCTCTAATAATAATCTATTCACCTACTCAGACGCGCGGCGCCATCGCCTGTCCGGAGGCTGCCTCAGTTGCTACCTATCTAGCGTGATATCGGCGTCGCATTGAAGCTTTATAGACCCGTATGTCGATGGGCGCAGCGCTTACTTGAGTGATTGATAACAACATTGTCGGGAGGGGAGTCGCTCGATGGCTGCGGGCGTGTTCGGTCTCGGTTTCGACCTGCTCACGATGCACTTGCGCGTAAATGGTCCGCGTCATTTGATATACCTACCTGTCTAAGGGACTTATTACTCCAGGAATGCCCCTTCGCTACTCTCTAAAACTATCTACATATCCGGTGTGGTACCTAGCTGATGTGTTCCAAAACTATCGTCAAGTCTCGGGCCGAGGGTTCAATTCTAGACGGCGTCGGGTTAGCAACGCTCCTCAATAACGCAATTGGATCTCCCCTGATCGTGAGCTGCGCGCCACCGCTATGTAGCAGCTAGCTTATGCGCTATTATCGCCGGCGAAAGTGAATGGGCCTGACGTGTGATTAAGAATACGTTGATCTGCCCTTTGCGTGCGACAAGAGGCCAAGCCCACGTTCATAAGCGCCCGTTGCATTTACCGTGGGCTCGGAACCGGGAAAATTGGAGTAGCAGGTACTTGGGTAGGATGATGGCTGCGATGTACCGGCATTGAGTTGGACTCATCAGCGGGAGAACGACTGACTGCGCTACCTGGATCTTTTGTTTGCCAGTCCTCCCGGCACATGTATTGTAAGCTTATTAGATAGGCTTGTCCGCAAGCGTGTGACGACGACTCGCATTTCCGTCGAAAAAGACCGATCCTTCGATACACACAAGATCCGATCCTCCAGTAATCGCGTGATCGCGAACTGCATACAGTTCCTCGCGGGATTACGACATCGCGCTCGACGAGGCTGATTCGTCAATGCATGGCAACCCGAGGCTGGTGTGACGGAAGCCCGAATGCGTACGGGTAAGTGACCAGTCTAGAACTCATTTCTCGCGGCCTGTTTTATCATGGACATTCCCGCCAATGATCGGGGTTGGCGGGAGAGTGAGTGTCCCATCGGAGCCATGCTTGGCGACAACCCTCACGGCCATACGGGGTAGCCTGTGCATTTGTACGTAGTCATATGGCCTCTCACCCATCAGCAAGCCATGGGCCGTAGGAAAAGGGAGATGGGAGATGGGAGATGGATCTGCCGTTGGTATCAGATACTGCAACAGGCGTGCGTCAGCGGAGAGACGGCGGAGATGACGTGCCAGCCGTTACTGACTTAGGTCCCTAATATAGTGTGACGCCGGTTTGCCTGTAGTCCTGCGTAGGCGCATTGCTCGGCTCGAACTTATAAGCACTGCGCAGGCTATGAGCAGGCTATAAGCGGGCACGGCATGGAAACAGAACAGCTGTTGGTGTTTCTTCTCAGCATGTCCATGAACTTTGGAGTCCTACACTAACTGGATAGGATACCGACCAGTCGTGTAGGCAGTAGGCAGTAGGCAGTAGAACTCAGCGTGGACCTCGAGTCAGCCGATGTAGATGCTACAAAGGGACTTGTCGCGGCGCCCGTTTGCCGTGCGACTCCTACCGTGGACTGGGCTGGGAGTGCATCATGCTGTCAGATGATCCACAGGAGTGGACGTTCACAGGGCATCAACATGAAACACAGGTGCAGCGCAATATTACTAAGTTAGAGCCTTACAAGTCACTCGTGTATCTTCTAGGATAAGAGAGGGTCGCATCTCATCTTGAGGCCGTAGACATTGCCCGATTGTTTGCTACGTGCATACCCATCTATCCCGTACAATATCCTCTGACGGCTTCATCGTCACGACTGCTAAGACGAACAGACTCAAGCATACAGCACTGTCCTCGTTGATTTCTGCCAGCATTGATACTGCAAGCCAGATATTGTTTATTGATATCCTGTGAGTAGATTAGGTGTAGAATGTATGCTCAGGTAAACATCAGCCGCTGCTGAACCACGCGATGGACCCCTGTAGTTGCATAGCTACCTAAGCTGAAAACCACCTCAGTATAACGATACATGGTCCCGGTCGGGTCCTGGCGTATCTTGGCTTGCGCAATACATTTGCAATACATTTGAGGCATTCACAGACTCTTAAATCGCATCTCCATATCCCTTTCGCGACATCGATGTAGTTAGTGCACCTATATGGTGGTTTAACTCGAGATAGCAGCTGTGGCCGGCAGGCAACGGAGTATACCACCTATCGGTATGCCGCCGCACGCGGGAGCAATGCCTATGCCGTCTTAGCGGAATACGTCTGCTCGAGTTGTTCAGTACAGACCGTACAACTATCTACAGTACCGGCACAAAGAGGTGTCGTAATAACCGGCTGTCTCCAAGTGGACTTATACAAGTTACATATTGCAACCCTCGCATTCCAGCGCCGCCACACAACACTAGAACACTGCAGAGAACATTTCTCGCGCAAGAACTTGAGACAAATTGTCCAGATGGGATCGATCCATGGCTGGGAATCAGTGGGAAGCCCCGAAGCCACCTAGGATTCAATGACACGGTGACTACAACGCAGGAGGTAGGTCGGCCAGGTACCCTTCTCTGTACCCTTCTCTCGATACAGCTTCTGCAGCGTCGATCGCCTGGTTAGCGAGAACCCTTTGATCCTCCCTTACTTGTACATATAGTCTGGACGTTAGTCATCGCACGGGAGATAGTCACCTATTCAGTACGGAGTACATCCATCGTGTATACCTCGATATTCCGTAGATACGCAGTCGATGCAGTTGATGCAGTTCCAGTTGATACGGTTCCTCGGCAAGATGCCATGTTGCACTGGGCTTGTACTTCCGTCAGGTAACTACTGAATGGCTGGTTTGTATGTAGGTAATGTATGTGGGATGTCATGCGTTTGATTGAAGATCGGGGCGAGATGAAACTTGGGAATGCCAGATGGCATTGCAGGCTGCAAATGACCCCGACCGTCTTCTGAAATACTGTGTCTGTATTCCGTATTTATTGCCGCACTTACACATCACGTACTGCCTCGTACGCACATATGTAAGCAAACTCGTGTCGCCGGTCTTGGAAGGTCATAGGCCATGCGGCATAGGCCAGGCATTGGCGTACGGACTACGGAATACATGTAAGCGCACTATGTGGCAGGTCGCTGAGACGCTCACGAGCGTGTTGTTCCTGGATTTCGCCTCCTGAACGGCAGCAGAGGGAGATAACTGTATGTAATTACTGTGCCTATACGAGTAGGTACGTCTTTCCATCCCTTGTTTATCCCCGTCATCCAAGCCAGGGATGTGTGCTCAATACCTGCCTACAGTACACACCACATAATCTGTAACTGGCTAGATCCGAACAATGTCTAGATGGTGCGGACGAGGCATTGGTTGGTCTAGGTGAGGTGGTATCGAGATCGAGAGATGTTTTGTTTGATTGCGGGGAGCTGGTGTATAATAGACAGCATACGCCCGCTGTATCTGGGTGGCAAGTTAGTGGCAGTTAGTGGTCGTTAGCGGTGGTAGCAGGCGGTAGAGGCGGTCTGTAGCGTGGGCAGGTACCTAAGACGGTACCTAAGACGGTATTATAGGCGGTAAGGTAGGCGCAGTGGCTAACCGGAGAGGGATGTGCAAAAGTGTCTTGCACCCCTTTCTACCCACTAACATAACCGTAACAATCACATCTCGAAAGTCGGGGCGGATGGGATACCTATTAGTGCATAAGCCGAAACAAACGGCTGCTACAGTCTGTACATTTCTCCGACGGGAGGTCCCCACCCAGGGCCTGAGGGCCTGAGTCCCTTCGACTCTTTCGCGTTCACGTCTCCTGAATCCCGTCTCCGTCACTACCGCTTCCCACCGATATTGCTGTCATCCCCTGATGCATGACACCCTCTCTCTCGCGGCTCCCATTGCCTCCTATATTACCTAACCTCCCATAGTCCAATGTATATGCCAGCCTGCCCATTTAGTTCACGCTAGGTTAGTCGAGTCGGGCCAAGCCGGGCCAAGTCCGAAAGTCGAGCCAAGTCGAGCCAGTTTTTTATCGATTACTTGTAGCCCTTCAGTTCCTGACTACTACCTGAGTGCTCCGGCCTCTCTGCCTCTTCGACCTCAACCACAACCGACCAGCCAGCCAACCAGCCCATTGAACTTCCCGCCATTCTATTCCCGCTATCCCACTGCCCGCCGCCGACACAATTGGGTCGTCCTGTCCGTTGCTGCCGCCGTTCCCCCTCCCAGTCACCGCCCCCGCTTCTTCCTATTCGGCTTCCGCCGCTAGCGACAACCCCCCCCGAGTAGTGCTGAGGAGCGATACGCCATCGTCTCCGAATCCAAGGACCTACGCATATCGACAACCCCCATTTCTCCACGCCCGCGTTCTGTTGTCCCTTGGCACAGCTCCTGGCTGCCGCTCAACCTCCTGAGCCAGACTTCGAAGCTTCGTATTCTTCATTTCCGATTCATCCCTTATTGATTCGTCATCAACCGTTTAACTGCATTTGTCATCTGCCCTTGGGAGGCTGTCAACATTGTGTGCACCTTCTCGCCTCGCGTGCCTTTCGTGATCTTTTTGCCCATGAGAACCAGGTGTTTCGAAACCGGACACTGCTAGGATCTTAGGACCCTGATCGACTCATCTGGTAGTCGGGACTTCACTCGATTCATAACAATTCATTGGTTGTTGCTTTTGGTTATTCGACGGAGCGGAGGCACAAGCCGAAGCTATGGACGACTACATGGACGGCACCCTCAACGAGGATGATATTTTCCCGTGCAGAGGATGCGGCGAGGTGAGGCTGAAGCTGCCACGAACCTGCAGGTTCAGCGTTGAGATCCTTGCGAGCTAACACGAGTTCCGCCCAGATATTGGAGGAGGGAAAGGCCTTTGAGCTGGGTAAGTGCCCCGTCCGCCGCCGGCCGCAACATTGCAATGCCGCTCCGAATTTTACTTATCTAATGCTTCTGCTCTAGCCGGGAACCGATGGCATCTCGATTGCTTCCGTTGCAATACCTGCGGTACTCTGCTCGACTCGGATGCAAATCTCCTCCTCCTTGGCGACAAGTCTCTGATATGCAACAATTGTACCTACAGCTGTAGCGCATGCGGTGACAAGATCGAAGATCTTGCAATCCTGACGGGTGAACAAGCTTATTGCGCCGCATGCTTTCGATGCCGGAATTGCAAGAGAAAGATTGAGAATCTACGCTATGCCAAGACGTCACAGGGCATCTTTTGCATGAATTGCCATGAATCTCTCATGGCTAGACGCAGGAAAAAGTCCAAGGCTGCCCAGGCAAAGGCTCGCGAGAAAGATGGATCGGTTGTGGTAGACAAATCATTACCGGCACTGCCTCCTAACGCCATACCGCCCAATGCCTTCTCCAATGATCGAGTCAACCCAGAACCGGACACGCCCAGCGAGCTTCCTACCGAGCGTTCCCCGCCGCCGCCACGGCCGTCGTATCCCCGCACCGACTCGGATTCACGGAGCAGCCCAAGGCCCGCCCGATCCCCCGAACGCCCTTCTGACCACCTTGGCTCGCCTTTATCTGCTCACAGTTACCGGCCACCCCGAAGTTCGGCACTTCTCTCGGGTGGTGACGTCCAAGCTGATGATCAGAGCTTTTTCATCCCGGTCGCACTAGATCCAAGTCCGCTCCCTGCTTCCACTCCGAGAGCGATGTCAGAGCCGCAAATAGATGCGAATAAGAAGAGGGACAGGAAACTTGATTCCCATGTATCAACCCCACACATTGCTTTCCAGGAGAAGAGCCGACAACCTTCGTCTGAATACGATCAACCTCCATCCAAGAGTTTAGGCAGAAAACAATCAAAATCGTCCAAGACTGATAAGCACGGTTCGTCTACTGCATCATCACCGGTGGGCGACGACAAGTCTCGAACACCCGTCGATGGAAAGCCGGAGGATTTCAAACTACAGGAGGCTCCTAAGAGCAGGAAGCCGAATGCTAGAACTAACTCTCAGCAGTCCAATTCGCTTCAAGAATCCGTTGGCTCCCGGGAAGCTGGTTCTGGACGGAGTGACAAAGACATTGCCGCTAACGAGTCAACACAGTACGCGTCTTCTATTGATCAGACGAACACCCCACGCAGCTCTCAGGACTCGCGCGCCAAAGAAGACGAGCCCCGACAAGTTGACACCCTGACATCACCGCCAGGTAGCATCTCCAAACCTATTACCCGAAAGGAACTCCCCCATTCAGCCTCAAGAAGTGGTGAGCACTCTTTTTTCTTTGGTAGACAGATACGAACATTACAATCTGACTAAGACTTGTTTTACAGTGAATGGTTTCAACCAACAGACACAACCCGATCCGAGGTCGAGTGACCCATACATGGCCCCGAGAGCGCCGCCTGCGCCTCCGGTGCATTCTGCGGCACCAGATTCTACCGAGCCAAAATCATCACCAAAGCTACCTAGGTATAACACCGGTGGCGACTTTAGCATGGATGAAGATATGGCCCGTATCCTAGGGACAGATGAAAACTCCTCTTCGATGCTTCGCCGCGTATCTAACGCCGTTCGCCACGGGCGCACCAGTAGTACTGAGTCGAGTGCCCCTCCGCGTAGCGGCCATGCGCGAAGCGCCAGTGAAACTACACGCATGACCGCATCGCCTCGTTGGCCAAAAACTCCTATAGCCGAGGATTCTGTAAATGTAGCGGGCCACGACATCACTAGCCCCTTGTCTCTTTCGTCGGGTGACGATCCCGCACTGCTCAAAAGACGCCTCCGTACTTCTGAGCAACGGGTGGCGGAACTCGAGCGGCAGTTTGGTAACGAAAAAGACCTCAAGAATCTCTCACAAAAAGTTGAAGAGAAGCGTAAAACGGTTTCGGTCCTCGATACCCAGACGGAAATCATGATTCGTCAGCTGGAAGCACTTGCTGGCTACGTGGAGAGGGCAAAGGAGACTAAGAAGCCTGTCGACCCACGTGACCTGGAGGAATCAGCTATCAAGGATTTTGTTCAGAGACTGGAGAAGTTGAAGCAATCTATGGTGGCGAGTATCGAACAGCTCCATGCCGAACGAGATCAACTTATCGAGGAGAAGCTTAAAGCGATAGCCGACCGAGATCGTGCCCGCGTGGAGTTCGAACAACTGGTCTCTAAGAATGCACAGTTGGCGGACTTGAACAACGATATCACTCATCAAATTCAAGAGAGATTCAAAAATCACTCAGATACTCGGCCACTACCTAACGGGCTTGGCATCTATAACCATAACAAGGGTGCTTCCAATAATTCCGTCAGTCTTGACACGGCGAGTATCCAGACTGGCACGACCATCATCACGCCGGAGCACGAAGACTCGGTCCTCGAGCGGCCAACTGTGGTTAAGATAGAAAAGAAGAACATTTCAAAATGGAAGAAGGGTTCTAAGGCTATGGCCCAAAACATCGCCAAAGGCGTGAACCGAACTGTTATCGCTTTCCAACAGCCGGAGCGCCACCCGCAAGGTACCGCTGGCGAGAGCATTGGTCTTCCATACAACATGACTGTCACGCCAGTTGAGTCGCCGGTCTCACACCCACAGCCTAATGCCATGGGTCGACAGCAAGCGGAGCCTGGCCGTCCAGGGTTCTTCGGTTTCAAGAAAGCACAGACTATGCCGAAGCTAGGGCCAGCTACAAATGCAGCTCCCCTAGCTGCCGCTGAACCTCCAAACGTGCTTTTTGGTTCCGAGCTCGCAGATCGAGCCGAGTATGAACGTAGACAGATTCCGTCCGTCGTGACTCGATGTATCGAGGAAGTTGAGCTCCGTGGCATGGAGATGGAAGGTATTTACCGTAAGACAGGTGGCAACTCGCAGGTCAAAATTATCCAAGACGGCCTTGACAAGAACGAGAATTTTGACATCTCAGACCCCGACATGGATATTACAGCAGTCACTAGCGTTCTCAAACAGTACTTCCGGAAACTCCCAACGCCGCTACTAACATACGATATCTATGATGGTATACTGGAGACGAATTGTAAGTATTATTATCCTGAATGCGCTTGCTTTGAATTTCAAACGGTCTATCGCTAACGGAATACAATAGCGCTTGCAAGCGACTCAGAGAAGTGCGCCCATCTCCAGACTGTTTTCAGTCAGCTACCAAGACAGCACAAGGATTGCCTTGAGTTTCTCATGTTCCACCTCTCTCGCGTAGCATCGAGAAACAGCGAGAATCTCGTACGCAATTTGTTCCCATCGTTGTCTGCACTTCGCTAACCTGCCTAGATGACGCCGAGGAATTTGGCGGTGGTGTTCGCCCCCACGATTATGAGAGATCTGAATATCGAACGAGAGATAACGGATATGCACGCGAAGAATAACGCGGTCCAGTTTATTATCGAGAATAGCCACAATATATTCTCTTAGTATCTAATGTGCTCTTGGCCAGCATCCTCAATTGGCATTGTACATATATCGCCAACGAAAGAACGTCCTCTGACGCTACGACCCAACTCAAATGCGTTCCAGTCGATAGGCCCATCGCTTATCTATGATTATTGGAACTCATAGGTTCCTTCAGCGTGCGGGTCATACCCACAGCAATCCGCATTGGCTTTCTATTCGCGGGAAGTGTTCTCAGCAGCAAGGACGGCTTGCTTGTGGTTGTTACCGGGACTTTGACGATTTCTTCAGATTATGGCCGGTACTTTTTCTCCTTCCCCTCCTTTTCGTTTTTCTTACTCTGAATTGTTACTAGGCCTGCGATGGCTGGTCAAGTTATGCCAACAAAGGATGCATTGCGGTGTCATCAAGTCTACAAGGACGATGGTCGTCCGGATTCCATTCCTCTACCAATTCTTGTGCGGTAATTGGACAGAAGGGAACCAACAACAAATTACAGGGGGAAAACAAGAGATATGAAAATGTGGTCTTAGCAGCAGATAAACAAGCAAACGATAGCAAATCACTAGAGCCGAGAGCCGGCGCGATTATTGTATTCCATCGGTGTCAACCTTTTGCTCAGATGCAATGAATTCCAGTGATCCAACTCTCTCTCTCTCTCGTGACCTTGAAAGTTGTCTCTCTTGTTGATACGTTGCCTGCAATAGTTTGCTTGCTCTCGTGACTCGGACCCCCTATGTGCTTATATGCAACGCAATCTCTGGGCGCCAATATCGAAGGCATGTTCTTTACCACTTAGTTAGTAGGTCCTTGGCTTATCAACATAATCCTCAAGCTGTTGAAGTAGTAGCGCGGGAAACCAACTTTGCCAACCGTCCACGACGCAGAGCCCCGATACGGACCCTCCAGTAAGCAATAGGCGGGCACGACGAAGCATGATCCCGGGTTTCGAACAGAGGAGCTGAGACGGATTAGCTGGGTAATTGGCAAGTAAGAATTGCGTTTCTTTCCGTTTACTTACCCGTCCCGTCCTGTGAGGTGTTTTAGTCCCGACCTGCCTCGATACTTCATCGTGGAAGTACGAGGTCGCGGGTAGCCAAGACATATATCGTGCGCTTGTCTCTGTTCTATTGTTTTCACTTTGCTTGTATTATGATGAAGTAGGACGAAGGGCATTCTATTACCTGGATGAATTCATGTTCAGGGGTTAGAGGGTGGGATTTCGCGTTGGAATACTGGTGGTTTTTTTTTTTTATTGAGGTTTCGCTTGGCCTTGATGTTTCGGCTTGGGATGGGACTGGTATGGATTTTATGTGCGGGTTTTTTGTTGACTTGTGTTTGGGTCCTCTTGGGCGGGTTGGTACTTTTTATGATTTGTTCGGGATCTTGCTTTGGTTTTTACCTTTTATGTAGGAGGGTGAGGGTTGCTTGGTTATCTTGTATGGTACTGTTTGACGAATGGATCGCGACCTCATCGGCACATGAATTCGACCAAGGTATACCGGTCGTCCTTCTCCCCATTGGTTTGACGGTCTTTTCCTTTTTTGAAGCTAATTATTCCCTTCGCATGTCTAAAAACTATCTAGGACTCAAAACTACTGCTGAAGATGTGGGCCAGAGCCACCAAAGAGGTCATAACATCGCTCAGTCGTACACTTGACGATGGCTAGAGGTGGGCATGCCGGATATTCTTGCACGGGCTCTTCCTTTTGAAGCTATCCATTCATGTCTTTCGCATGCCCTTAGCCTAGGACTCTTACCCCCACTGAAGATCCGCCTAGAGAAATTGAGGAGGCCTAGGAGTTACCGCTGCCTAATACCTGTTTATCGTATTCCGACATTGGGCGACCTCGAGGACTATATACTAAAGTATTTAGCAACCGCGCTTCGTTGCAATCCGACGTCAGCACCCGCTAGCGACGACGCCGGCACGTCTTTTTCCATGCAGGACTCGGGCGTGCGTACTTTTGTATGCATGGAATTATGCACATGATCTAGATCAATGCCACGGTGGAATGTCGAATCTCGTATTCTGGAAGGGTTGACGACAAGATCGACTTAGTAAGGCCCTTTGCTCGTCGTAAGATGATTGATCAGTGCTTCTCTTTGTATTGTCTCTGTACGCAGGTGGTATATATTGACTTATCCACGGGTACTACCACTCATTCCCCATATATATGGTATTATTATTTATTCCGCACTCTACGATTGATTCTCGGGATGTACACGCTCACTACGGTCCTACGTACGTTGTAGGTCTTCATCTCGCATTGCCGTATTCAGGCCGGAGGCATCTAGTGTAGTTCTCCAATATGACGTGAGGTGCTCGTTCGCACTAGATAGATAAAATAGTTGGACCGACGTAAGGAGGGAGTGCGGAATGCCGTCGTCCAATCCCCTTGTTTCTCGGGCGGCATATCAACGCTTACAATGTGCGAGATACGGCACGCTTGCTGTCGATTGGCTTCATTGGGGATTAGACTACAAAGTCTAGCATCCTACGGAATACTAGTTAAGTACGAAGGGTAATTAGTTAACGCGGAAGGGCGGTTTGCCCGTAGTACCGTCGAGTGTGTAGGGCTGAGCAGGGGCGGAAATTGAACCATCAAGGGTTTTTGTTTTCATTCAACCCAACTCAGCCCAATTCAATTCATTTCAATTCAATTCAATTCAATCATGTCCTATGTCTGCCCGAATAGCCTACACGACATCATAAGTTAGGTAGCAAGAGTCTCATTCGTCCGGGAGTCCCCTTGTCGGCGGTCCTCCGGAATAATAAGATGAAGACATAAGACTGTACCACGCAAATACCGACCAAGTATCCCCGTACTCAGTATACTTCAGCTGATAAGACCATGTAAGAATAAGGCTGTGTTGGTAATCTTTATTTGTTCCTGGCATGGCCACACGCTGGCGACCTTGGAGCATGCTACGCAGCAGGTGTCAGTCGCCAGTACGGAATATGTGGTGGGAGGCATGCAATGATGCATCCGTAGCGAAGAGAAGCTGGTGCCGTGAATCATGTAGATTGGCAGCGCGGGGGACATCGATCATTTATCCCCCCTGACCCCTTTCTTGCCATCGCTGTGCAATCCGCTTCCAGTCCTTCCGCTGGACAGCAGCATTCGCAGTGGATTGCTGGGGCGTCGCGCCGCATTCTTGCAGAGAGGATTGTCGTCGCGACGTAGCAATGCGTTCCATTCCATGGGCATTTGGCGTTGCAATCACTGGGCCACGCCGTCGCGTGCAGGTGCCGCTATCCGTATTCGAGCGACGGCTGGTGCACCGTTACGTAGCAGCGAGTGCGGTTCAAATGCGTGAACCATGATTTTGCAGGCAATGGATGGACGGTCCTCGCCGCCTTTTTCTCTGGCAGTGGAGGACGCCTGTTCCGCATGACGCAACGTGGTAGACAGGAGAGAGGCAATGTATCGATTTACGGATGTAGCAAAGATCGCTTGACCAAGGCGGAGTCTCTCCCAGGACAAGGCCTCAAGGGGCAGGGTGTTCTGGATCATGGAGAGCGGAAAGGGATCTCAGACTTCACGGGGCAGTGGTGATAATGATCAGCGCTGTCTGCTCGGGATACGCGAGACGGGTGACAAATCCGGTCAAGTGTTATGGAGTGTCCACAGAGTACCTCCCATACAGCGTTAAGTCTTACCGTCCTAGCCGTAGCTCTACGCTTCCGTGCTAGACTCCGACGTTGGAGAATGCCAAGAGAAGATGGCTGTTATCCCTTCAACTAGGTGGATAGTCTGTCTTCCGTACAGCCAACATGACAATCTAACACAGAGACAGTCATCCGTGCTAACTTAACTATCCAAGTGATAACGCTCTGTCCCGTCGGCGAAACTCAGGACTCCCATGTACTTTGATGCTGTGAATAGCTTGTCTGGTCGTGTAAGTTGGTCGAGGACTCTCACCCAACTACCTAGATAGTCGGCACTACGCGATCTATTCTCGTCTACACTATCCGCATCCTCTCTAGCCCGCTGCCACATAGCATGCAAGTTGGCCCCCCATCCAATCTTGGGGATGGACATGCCTGCACAGGCGCTTGCAGCAGGCATTTGGCAGCATTTGGCAGCTTATTTGACGCGAGCCTCCATGCCTGTCGAAACCAACCCTCCTGCCCGAACCATCCAAGCGCGGTGTCGCACCAAGCGGAAAAAGGCAAGAAATCCAAAGAATAAAGAGGAGGAAGAGGCGAGACGGAGGCACTGACGCAAAGGAAACAGACGCCTGACAGGAAGGAGACGGGTTGCCGCTCCCCATTCATCTTCGATGCCTTCGTTATACTTAGTGTAGTCACATTACTTAGGACAGTAGATACAGACTGTAATTCGTACGTGAGGCATCTCCGACAGACAATGAGCGTAAACCGAGACAATGAAGTCTCCCCTGCTATGACAATGGAGAGGTTGCCGCTACGTAATCACTGCGCCAGTACCGTACTGCGGATCGAGGCAAAACAAGACCCCTGGCTGGCATCTGGTAGAGGTCGGGCTGAGCCTGTCTTGAACAGCGACCTATCAGGCCCGGGGGAAAAGTTCCGCGCTCTGGCTGTGTGATGTAGGTACAGCAGATTATCCTCCCAAGATAAGATCTTATGTGCAGTAGCGCGTCGCCATTTCGAGCCGTTTCGAGCCATTCAAGCCCACCCTGTGCCTCGTTTTGGGTATGACCATTGTTCCGCTCTGGGGGAGCTGCGTGAGCTGCGTGAGAGATTGTCTGTCTGACCCACGCGCTGCTCCTACAGTACTCAGTAATGACCCAGGCCCTTCCGCTGGGACCGTATACCTATTGGATGCGTAGATCCATTTCCTATTTCCACATTCCTCATCTTCATTCTTTCCCTCTCCTCTCCATAACAGTTCACCTCCGAATGTGGTGGAAACCCGCGTCTCGCCCATTCCTAGAGTTGCGTCCCCCCAAATGAAGAGCCCATGGTCCCCCTTCGTGCTTCTCGCGGTATGGGGAGCGCCGGGGAGACTGGGACATGCGAAGGAACTGACGAGTCGCGATGATAATCAAGGAGGCGACCAGGAAAACAATCAAATGGAGAAATTAAAGGAGACACCTGGGGATAAATCCGACGACAAGTCCGACGATCAATCTAGCAGCAACAAATCCAATGACGCCAGCGGTGGCAACAAAGACACCCAGACTCTTAACACCGTCCCCAGCACCGAAAGCTTCGTTCGCCGCGCGTCTTCAAGCGTTGCTGTTATTGGCGACTACCTTTATATCGACGGCGGTGAGATTACAGAACAAGTCAACGGGAGCAGCCCTGCCGACAGCCCCGTTTACAAAGGTAGGTTCTTCTCCATGGAGAAGGATTGGGCTGAATTTTAGCCGCCCCAGTCATCGTCGTGGCTAATTAGCATCGCAGTCGGCACTACCTGGTCTATCGACTTAACACAGAGTTGGACAAATGAAACGGTCAAATTTCAATCGATCCCCAAGCAATCGCCAACGCTCAGCCAGCAGACTCATTGGGTTGATACGTCGACGCAGAGCCTGTACACCTGGGGCGGCTTCACAGCAGACGACGGCGCGCCGCCGGACCAACAGCTTTGGCGGCTCGCGGCGGACGGTAAGGGAGGGGGTTCATGGTCGCAGGTGACGCAACGAGACTTTCTCAGTTTCTCTAAAATAAAAGGCACATTCGACACCGCCTTCACGCAAAGCCAGGATGTGGGCTACTCGTTCGGCGGCGTCGCGACGCGCTCGTCCGACGGCTCCGTTAATAAAGACCTCCCGGGATATGCTACGCCGGGCCTCGTGTCATACAACTTCCGGACGGGCGAGTGGGGGAATAGCTCGACGTCGTCGTACGGCGGCTACGGAACCAGCTTAAATGCGAGGGCCGAATACGTGCCCTTCGGCCCCAACGGGCTGCTTGTATTTCTCGGGGGTGCCGAGACCCCCGTGGACGCCACAAACGACACCATCGTGGAGGTGAATTGGAACACCATTACTATGGTCGACCCGGTCACGAATCAATGGTACAAACAAAAGACCTCAGGCACCAAGCCGCCGACTATCGAGTCGCATTGCACCGTCGGCGTGCAAGGGCCTAATGGCACATATGAAATGTAGGGCCTCCTGAATCCCGATACATCCGAGAGTAGGCGGAATGAATGAGTGAGCCAGCCAGCTGACACGGGTTTACAGATTTATGTACGGCGGCGTATCGGACCAGATTCGGGGCACGTCGTCAGAGGTCTACGTGCTCTCTCTCCCGGGCTTTACCTTCTTCGCAGGCCCGCAGGACGCCCCTTCGCGCTCCGGTCACCAGTGCGCGGTTGTGGGCAAAGGACAGCGACAGATGTTGAGTTATGGCGGCGTGGACGGTGACAATAGGACGTACACGGCGCCGATGACGGCAGATCCATGGACATATGGAATCGGCGTCCTCGACATGACCGAATTACAGTGGACGGATTCATACAACCCCGATGCTCCCGGCTACGATAGCCCGGCTCAGGTGAAGCAATGGTACGATGCGGGTAATCTCCAGCAAGTAAACTGGGATAGCGAAGCAGTGAAGAGCCTCTTCACGAAGACAGCGGCGCACGTACCGACGGCGCCTACAGTTGCGCCAACCTCCCCGGCGACGAGCAAGTCTTCGACGGGGGCCGTCGTCGGCGGCGTGGTAGGCGGCGTGGTAGCCATCGCACTGATAGCGATAATAGCCTTCTTCTTAATAAAGCGCAGAAGACGGGCGCACACGAGACCAGATACGGCTCAGTCGCGGCGTTACTTGGCCACGCCCACACCCAACTATCCCGAAGAAGCGCCCGTCAAGTATAAGCCGGAGCCCCTGCCTAAGGATTACAACTACAATGACCCCCGATACTACTACTCGCCGAAGTCAGTTCACAGCTTCGCGTCCCCTTACTCCCCGTCGCTGGCGCCGACAGCCATCACCGCCGTCGAGCCCCAGGAGCTCTTCCACAGCGGCGGCTGGCGGTGCGAGCTGCCCGCGCACCAGGACGGGATCCAGCCGGTGCAGAGCGTCGAGCTGCCGTGTATACGGCCGCGTTGCAGCGAGCTCCAGGGCACGAATACACAAATAGCGCACGAACTACCCGTTCCCGTTGAGACCTTTAGGATGGAGTTGCCGGATCGGAAATATTCGCGGTGAAAAAAAAAAGAAAAACAAGAAGCCTGATCATTTACGCCGACCACATTCTTTACACCTTTTTCCGTGTGTTCAAATGTTTTCTTTATATATATATATTATATAATGGGTCTTACGGGAGGCAAACTAGGAACGGTTGCAAAGCGTGTTAGATGTGTAATGCGATACCCCTTGGTACAAAAGATAAAAAACCAAAAATCTCTCACACTGCTGCTGTTTATGCGTGCTGTGCTTGATTAGCCTTCCCGGGTTGTTAGATCTGTATCGCCGGGATGATTTACATATGTATAATGAAGTGCCTGCTCAGTGGTTCAAGCTGGGGGTGAAGGCTTCATATCAAGCTTTCGAAGATTAAGTTGAGGACGTCTCTTTGATGAGTGACGGAACCGGTGGGTGATCTTTTGGTATATAGGGGTATCATCGAACACATTGCGAAGCCAGTCGTGTAAATAAAAGGCATTTTCTAGTGTTGTCTCAGCGCGACAGCTCTTTCGCCTCACTTGGTTGTGTTAATCCGAGTCTCACCTCATTTCCTCGTATTTCAGCCCACCATTTTCTTCACCTTCTCAAGTAGAAGCCCACTTTCGCGACCTAGGCGACGTTGGCCGTCGCGCCCAGGCTTCCGTGCCTTGGCCATGGCCCGGCGGAAGCGCTCACGCTCCTCGGACTTGCGCTGCCGTTCGGCTTCCCGGCGCGCCTGTTCTGCGGCTCGTTCAGCGGCCTCCGCCTTTTTGCGCTCGGCTATTGTCAACGCTTTATCAAAGTACCCGGGCTTCTTCTTCCTCTGTCTATTAAGGCGTTGATCGCGCTGTGACCCCTGCTGCTCTGATGATGGCGTGTTTTCTGAAGACTGATCTCTATTTGCTCCGCGCCGTGCCTCTTTCGTGGTCTCGCCTTCGTCGTCTTCGAGCATAGCTTGACGTTCAGGATGGATCTGTTGTGGAGTCTGCTCTGGAGCTTCTTCCCCTTCCCCTCCCTTTTGGTCATTTTCGTCATATTTATCATCCTCGGCTTTTCCTATATCTGTCGCCACGATAGTAACAGAGCCATCGTTGGCGTCGGTAGCGGCGGGTTTCGAGACGGAAGAGGACGTAGCCAGCTCGGCGGCCTTGACTTTCTTATATGCGTTTTTCACTTTCGCCTTGTGGATCAAGTCTTTCTTTATTTTGTCCACTTGCGGACCGCACACGCATTAGTTACGAAGAGACAAGACGAGGAACAGCAACAGTAGGGTTTTTACCTTTTCGCCTCCAGGGACCATCGGGCAGATTGTCTGGCCCCACGCGGAAACCCTTGCGATGCTTCTTCGTGGCTGGGCCCGAGGCATCATCAGTGTCGGCTGGTCTTTTCTTGTTTGGCGCCATGTTGGTTAAATAAGTGATTTTTCCTTTCGAGTCCGGAACGATTGAAGCAGCAACGTCACTGGGAATTATAGTAGGATGGATGGAAGCTGCCCAAGTGATTGCGAAATAAAAGTGGATCTCATTCTTATCGCTAATCTTGATTATCTAATACCGGTTATAGGATGTGAGCTCCCCGACGAGCCGTAAAACATTCGGGGCAGCCTGAATCGGCTGGCAATGTCCAGGCCGAATCCCTCATGTATTCCTGTACAAGACATGAGCTCAATGAAGTCTTCTTCCTCAAGTATCTACATTGCATCAACTCCTCATCGCACATTATCGAAGCCCTATATATCTACTCTCATAGCTTCGGCTGGTTCAAAACCTCTCTGACCAGTTCGACTACATCCTCACCACATCCATATGATCCTTGATATCCCCAGCCAGCGTGCCCATAGTTGTGAACCACCCAAGTATCTCCAATCTTCTCTTTCTCAATCCGGACACCGCCGTTTCTGTGCGGACGGAGACCAACGGCGTGGCGAATAACATCAAAGCCTTTCACGCCCTGGCCGTTGGTGATCTCCGGCATGATCTCGGCCATGCGATTCATGATCCGCAGTGCCTGGTTGGGATCGGGCTGGCTCTCCCACTGACCTTTCATATATGTGCCGCCGAGAACTGTACCGCCTCCTGCAGCTCTCATCATTGCATAACATACCTCGCCCTCGGGATCGTCCGTACCGGACGTGGTCACCATATAGGGGGCCTCATTTCTGACCACCACGACCTGGCCACGTATCGGCACAACATTCTGATCCATTACACCACCCAGTCTCGACGCCATTATGCCGGTAGTGTTAATGACTACGTCGACTTTTCTACCAGTATGACTCATGCGAGATGCCTCGGTGATGTGTTGCAACTGGCCACGCCGCAAGACGACTCCATTCTTCCGGCACTGGCCAACCAACCAAGGCAGGTAAAGCATTACGTTGATGCACACCGACGTGAATTCACAACCTGATGCCATGCCCTCGGGAAGTTCGTCCTGGGAAAGCTCCCTGAAGTCATCAAATAGAGTTCTGAACCACGGGTTCTCGAGGAATAGGCCATCGAAGTTATAGCTACCTTTCCTTAGCTGCTCTATGTCTTTCGCGCGACGGTAGACCCGCGATCCTACACATATTAGTCACAGTACGTTTTCGAAGCGGAAGCCTAGACCTTACTTTGTAGATGAATGCCGGCCTCCGGGACCTCCACGGCCAGCCTCCTCAGCTCGCTCCACGTTCGAAATTCCCGGCTGCTGTCTTTTTCGGCTGACATCCTGCTGGAGGTTATTTCGCGACTCCGGAAACAAACGCAAACGGGTTTCTTACGGCAACACATTGGCTCCGGCTATTGGCGAGGCGTATTCTATGTCATAGTCGCCAGGCATATGTTTTGCTATGACAGTGATGTCATTGCCTTTCTGTTTTGACAACAGGTAGGCACAAGTTAGGCCGGATACACCAGCACTTGAACCATGTTAGCCTTCGTGTTTGTCCTAGACATGACTGGATGGTTTCGCGTACCCGACAACAACGATAGTCGGCATTTTTCTAATGCTTGTGCTTGTAAGTGCTGTCAGAAAAGACTATAACCGGTGGACAAACAGGACGAACAGGGCAAACAGGACAAACGCGTGAGGGATGAGGAAGTGGTCAACATTGGGTAAATACCCTCGTCTCCCGAAAGATGAAGGAGGAGAGATAACCTTCGACTCCTCCATACTAACTCTTGGAGTTCTTGTTTCTCCATTCATAGTGCGTCACCACCCCCACTGCCGGTTTCGGCCCGAGCCTTTGACACTTACACAATCTATCCGTAGTTCCGTAGTTCCGTTTATCATCCTACACGACCTATCAATTGTCCAACGCCCGTTATCTGTTTATCTTTTGGCGTCGAGCCTCCCACCCGGTCCCCAGATAGTTGTGGAAAACAGGTTTGGGACGACTCGTTGTAGTCGTATTCTCATGTGATGAATTGCACATATGCCGTATGCCAACCTAACAAAGGCCGCTCAGTCTCCCGCAAAGGACTTACCCATCGAATGACACCTCGAGCCTCGGCACGCCGCGCGCGTTCCCGAAATAATACCGCCACAGACCGAAGGATTCCGAGTCCACACATCCGGATCCACTCACCGTGGGCCTTGACCGGTCCGCATGACCCGGCATGCAACAGCCGTTTCAGTGCGCAAATGCCGGCCGCCGAACCAAGTCAAAAGCCGAACGCTCTGATCATGTCTGGTAGTAAGGCATTGATTTCTGGTAGGAGCCTTCTGGAATGTTAGAGATATATCGAGTTGTTGAAAGGTCGCGAGCTGTGTCTAAAGTTAGGTGACCTAGCTATCTGGTGGACAACGTCAAGTCTACTTACTGATACTCTCATACTCACCGAGTTTAGCGGAAGAACCCACCCTTGCCAGTCTGAACGATCGTTATCTCTTTACAATATTTGCTCAGCATCAGGTGCCGCTACTTAGATAGGCACTTATTCTCATTATTACGTACGCGATATGTGGAAGGCCGGAGTGGGCTCGTCGAAGCTAAAAGCCTTCGTACTTCCCTTTATGCCAGTGGGAATGGCATACATCAGCGACAGAAGCCGCCATATCCCGCCATATCCCGCCCGGGGGCAACATAAATCCGAGAACTCCGACCTGGAGTCCGTCGGAGTAGCAACGAGAGAGGCCAGGTTCCCAACAGAACGTAATAATACAGCAAAGTATTACGACGACATGATATTCCTCGATCTAACACATGCTGAACGAAGTCGTACCGACGCAGCTCGTGGAATGATTCGAGGTTTCCCGGCGGGTGGATTACCGACAGGCTACCCGCTCTATGCGCTGTCCCGGTAGCAACGGTAGCAGCCAGATCATGTTCCTCTACTCCAGCTGCTGTCAAATGACAAGTTCTGCGCCGATGATCCGTAGGGTTTTGTCTGCAGCACTGCTGGACCGACGAATAGCCATCGGTTGCGGAATGGCAACGTGTTCTGCATGCGAGGGACTTCTTAATCCCGTATTTGATACAATTTCAGGTCTATCGTCTGACAATGGATCGAGGCACTTAGAGGCGGTGAATATTAGTAGAGAATGACCCAATCACGTGTTTGCTCCGGTGCTTAGTCGTCGGCGGTCTTTGAATTTTTTTTTCTTATTGTTATGTTCAAGAAGGACAGTGACGCTCGACTATAGGCTTGGCGAACGGTGGTGATATAAGAGGTCTAAAGCCGGTGGTGTCGACCATGTTCGACCGTGATACGCTACCACTATGGCAGTACTCTATCTGTCCCCGGACCGGGCCGCTGCCCCCGGTCCAACCAACCTGGTCACTATCGTTACCCTTCTCAACTTTGTCGTCGTCGTCGTCGTCGTCGTCGTCACCTACACCGGCAAAAGAAGCAACTGGCAGTTATTCACGTTAGCTAGAACCACGATGGAATGTCTCATTATCCGACAACGATGATACGCCAGTCACGATGTCCCCCAGGACACCCTCATCGGCCATCTTGATGGCTGTACGGGCAGCGGCGCCCACAAGTTCGCCATGAGATACCAAGGTAGGTTCATTTTGGCCTTACAGCTTTGCGATAGTGTCCAGTAGCGCTTGACTTTTTACGATCAGATAGCTTTCCAATTAAACTAATCTACTGTCTTGAGTTACCTTGAGAATCCCACGGAAGTGCGGGTGAACGTACGTGTCTCCGTGACCGCGTTCCTACCGTTCTGGAGAGCTAACGGACCGAACCGCTACGATGTGTTCAATTACGATTTACCTTATTAGAACACACGGGTCTGCTTCGATATCTATTACACATCTCATTTATGGCTGGCTAACGGCTTTTCAAGGAGTCAACGGCCGGGAAGCTGTCGTATTGCACCTTGTTTCTGGCCGTCCGTTGGTCGGCGTTGTGAGGATCTGGTTGCACGGCAGAGACCCGGAGACTAGGGCTTGATTGTTTATGTCAATTGATGTTTAGCCTACTCTCCGACCTCCGAGCCCTTCGAAGAGAGTCCAGGTCTATATAGTTCTAGTATGACCCAGGTTCTAAGGTCGTGATTTCCAACACGGCATCTATTTCGACTCATAGGGGCTGATTCACGATTTGATATTAGGCTCCTTAGATGCGGAGTGTCAATACGGTGATGGCCATCGGGCTGCCTCCTCTGTCGACTGTCCAGCCGTTGAGTCTTGAGGATCTTTGACACCGATTATGGCACCACACTCGGATCGGCCTGGCTTAGCTATTCGATGATGGGTTTGATGCATTCAATTCCATCTCAGCACTTACGGGGCACATCGCTCAGGCTGTTACCATCATCTCACATAGATGGATGGTTCAGTATCTGATAGCGACTCGCGAGTGATCCAGCCGTGCGCCCGTCATACCAGAGTTGAAAACGAAGAAGGCCAACCAAAATTATGTTCTTTCATGTAAAGCCGGGGACTTTGCTATATTATTCCTAGACTCAATGTGAGGCCGTTGTAGTAAGGAATGGACTGTATATGACTGCCAGACAGAGTAGATTGAGCAAGCCTGAGCGAGGAGTAGCAACTGGAAAGAGCTTGCGGGTAACCCGACGTTTCTATGCGTATCGCTATGAAGGCTTTGATCAAATTTGAAGTGATTAATACACATTGATTTAACCCCGTGGATGAAGGACTGGATCTCAGGGACCCGGTTCCTGAGCATACTTCCAATATAAGAGTGAGATAGTCACAGACTATTTTCGTGGCTTTCCTTCCTGACGGTATTGTTGAGGACTCAGGAGGGACTTTCTACGTTGGGCGCGTGATGAGATATATCTACGCGTACGACAGGGTGTAGGGAGATCTGATATGAAGAAACCGTTTTCCCTGGAAAATACTAGATCGTACATGGCCAGAACTTATGACAGACAGAGCTCAAACTTGTTAGAATCCGAAGTGGTAAGAAACTACAATGAAAGTCGGTAACCTCACACGAAGATATTCTACAGAGTGTAAAAATGAATTACACGATGTAATACCCGACATACCAGAAACGGGAGGAAAGAAGAACATTTCATTATCTGATCTGCCGAGTCATCATCATCGTGGACCCCGATCTACGTTCGCAGAAATCGAAAGTGCCTGTCGATCAACGAGTTTGAATCGATCTCTCGCGACCACTCGCCATGACCCCTCGCCACACAATCGCCGATCGTTGGCGATCGATCGCCAGTCGGGCCGTCGATCCATCATAGGACTCATACATCGATCATCACGGCCTCCTAATCGGCTGTCACGGCCGCATATATAATAAGGTTATACAAAGCAATCGCCGAGCATCAATCGCCTGATCGCCGACTAGCTTCGGGTTTGTTGCGCGCCTGCCTGAATGCGTAAGGATGTTCCGAATATCCACTCTCCTCGTGCAGTCAGGTTGAGCTTCATCTCGGAACGCAAGTTGACTCTTCGTAGATCTTTGACCAGCAGCATCCGAAGTCCTCGAGGGCCAGCATATACGAGAAAGCAGCAGATTTTTCTGCGGCAAAGACCTTCTGATGCACACCGATACGTCGCCTTTCAGCGCTGTGCTTCGCTCTCTTTTGAGTCCGAGCGCGTTACCATACGACGTGACGCGGTAATGAAACCCGTCTTTTCACATCCGGCGAAGACCGATGCATATCTCCCATCCAGGAAATTCACCTAGAAACGTTTCGAAACTGACTTTTCCACCACGTCCGATGCAAGATTATAGCTATACGCAGGCCTTCTCGTACATGATACGACGGGGCCCGAGCTAAGTGACAAATCGGGGGGGACATGAACGTATGAAGGGCCAAGGGAATACATGCAACCGTGAACCAACAGCTGCCAACGCGGATGTTATCGCAATCGATCCGGGGTGAAGCGCGTGGGCGTTTCTGATAGGATTGCATAGAAGGATTTTGGCGCGCTTGCTCTCATCCATCACGCGTCGGCAATGGTGTTGCCAAGGCCCAACGATGGGACGCATTGAGTATCGCTACAGATCTAAACACGGATTATAGATCTTGAGTAAATCCCATCTTTGTGATCCCGGGTTGGCTCGTCAAGCTGGTTTTTTTTTATTGTGCGTTTCAATGGCAGAGGTGGCCAGGGCTTCTTCGTTCGTTATATCTAGGGACTGGGCGCGCGACAGGCAGTCTCCACAGCGGTAGATTCACATAGTATCTTAGAGATAAATCGTCGTCTATTACCGAAAATCGCCGACGAGGCTCTCGCCAACCTATTGATCAGCCATCGGGTGACACTAGCAAAGCTTGTCTGCGGATGTGCTTGAGAGACGTCAAGTGGGTGGCCGAGCAAGTTGGTGAACCAAGCGGTGAGGCAAAAAGACCTGTTGTACATTACCTTACCCAGTTGCAACCAGAGATACGGGTACTGCCAAGAACAAGCTTCACAGGTTGTTTGGGCACACATACTGTAACGTGTCAGCCCTATTGCTCGGCCACCGAGCCATCCAGACGTGTTCATAAGAGCGCCACCTTGCGGTGGGGTGGCCGAGCAATGGGATCAACACGTTACCATAAGGCGTCCAGCAACCACGGCTCTGGGCTCCTTGTTATAGCGGTGACCCCTATAGCTGGCCTAAGTTGTAGTAGGCCTAGCGGCCTTAACGGTCGCTCGTAAGTACTTCGTAGAGGAACAGCTGAACGGAGAAATGGTAGTCAGGGGTTGGGCACACCGTACTTGCACAGTATCCGTGATCTGTGGGCATGCTGGAGAGGAACAAGGTAGGTCAGGCAGGGAGTCCGTGTCCTCTGCTACTGCAATAGTTCCTCACATTAGTGAGTATAAATAGAGCTGGTTGTTGCGTGGTGCGTGATTACCGCCTGGGGGACTCTGTGCTAAGTGCGGACTATAATGCGTGAATACCTGCGGAAACGCTGCTTTGCGCGAGTGTACTAAGAGTGTACGGAAGTACTCGGTACTTCATGGTCATGGAATAGGAGGTAACGTCACGTCTTTACCCTATTTGTTCGGCCGACCACATTGCGACTTGCGGACGGGTAGTGAGCTACTGTCTAGCATTGGCGAGCCGGCACCCCTTGATGGCGATATTCCGACTAATTAGCAGAGTAGACACGTGTCTGTCACGCTGTGAAGTGTACGAGCCGACGTGAAATGCCGGTACGAAATGAAGAAGGATTCACTACTGTAGGTAAACGCTCGACGGCATTGCCGTGGATCGGTCGACTGTTCAAGCTCCGGATTCTGCTCCGGAGTAGCGCAGGTATACTCGGCTATCTCTCTGCTATACTACTAAGTACTGAGTAGAGATGTACGGAATACATAGGTGCCTATCAGTAGGAATGTTTGTCCTTGCTACCTGGCATTAGATACGGAGCTGCTGTCTAGGCAAGTTGATGTTGTTATTACCCATACCAGTATAGCTATGCCGAGCAGGAGGACATGTCTTGCGAGGCTAACCAGCACTAATAGACCTGTAAGTTGATGATCAGCATTTGACACCTGCAACACACAGGTTCCCGGCGAATCATACACGGATGGAATGCGTGCATCGAGTGAAGTACGTGACCGCATCTGGCCTATGCTAACGCATTTACCGGGTTGCTCGATCATCCGGCTCTACTTGTCTGAAGTAGGCTGGGTGGCCGAGCAGCGGATGCAGCGGGTCGAGCAATACCTACGGATAGGGTAAAGAGGGTATAGATCGAGTTGCTAAAGTAGGTAGGTAGGTAGTTGTATGCTATCTACGGGATACGCCACCCATCTGTCTACCCACGTTAGATGGCTCTTTTGTGAGTTAACCCCGAGTTGCTAATTAGTTGGAGTTCCCACGTCTGTTAATTAAGCCCGTTTGTCTAGTCGAGATTAGAAAGACACACCAAATGCCCGGCCGCCGTAGCCGCCCCACCTCTCAAACAAGTCAACATGGGTTGCCGCCCCTTATAATAAAGAGATAGAGTGGCCGAGCAGTGAGGCATACGTAGTACGGATGTACGCAGTATAGAATAACAAGTGTTTGTTATAGCGAGGTTAACATCCTGCTTGTTCGCGGTATGTATTGGGTTATAGGAAGAACAGAGATTATATATCAGGTACACCGTCACTTGTACCTATAGCTGCCATCTAACTGTCTAGGGCAACAAAAGCACATCCTCTCCCGTTTCAGCTCGGCCTCGGCGCTGCAGACTATTCAGTTGTGGCAGATCAGTCGCTGACTGAGCAGCGAACCGTCCCGAGGCAGTGGTCACACGTACACACACGGAGGCACGGAGTTCCATGCTCAGACAGGACTGGCGCGAGGGCAAACCCATCGAGGGCACGTAATTGGTTTGGGAGGCGAGATAGAGACGCCAAGCCACATGCCTTAGCACTTCGTGGGCGTTGATTGCAATGCGACGCGAGAGCGTGAGGGATCTCGGGTTCCGCTGCCTGCTGCATACCTACCCAAGTTCTACTTGCACTGACTTGCCTGGTATCATGTGTAGTTGCAACCTTCGATCTTGGAGATCACAATTGGTAACTTATAGTATGGACGTAGGTATGTACATCTTCATACATCTTCAACTTATTATTATTATTCACCTACCACCCCGCCCTTGCCGCGCCTAATCATAACCCATATCAGCGCCATCAAAGCCGATAGGCATAACGTGTTCCGTACCTAAAGTACACCAAGTGGGATGGCGGATAATGCTTGAATGAGACCGCCGTAGACTCCATTTCTGGCGCTTTGGATAGTCCGGCTCCAATGCTAGTACACTAGGTGCACAGGCGTCGTCTGAGATCTCCGGTTTGCTACGGGAATAGCCTACCCATTGAGATAGTATACGGTGGGTATGTAGTCTTGATAGTACGTGGTCAATTAGGTGGTTTATAATGTATCTACTTCGTACCTTTTCAGATAGGCAATCACTGAGCGACTGGATCTGATGAAAGATGATATCACATACGGTTAGCACAGTGATTACGTCAAACTTCAAGCAGTCGATAAGTAGCTTACGAGAGGAGCTGACTTTAGACGGGTCGTTGACATTCTTGCCATCTAGTACGTATTGCTCGGCCAGCTGACCTTCTCGAGCATATGACGGCGGGCTACATGTACAGAGGCACTTGGGTGGCTGGGCTGTAAGGCAAGTGAAAGTAAGTATGTACATACCAAGCCGCGACCCGGCTCTGGCACACATCTTCTAAGCTTGTGTACATGGCAATCACTTCGTGTAGACATAGTATGCCCGGCCTAATGAAGTCTATGATATTAGTAGTTAGGTAAGACCTTGGGGACAATCTAGTGTAAGAGGCGCTGAAGCGGTGAGGGCCATCGATGACGAATGGCATCGGCAGATCGAGAAGAAAAGAGGGCCTTTCTACCTATGATGCAGCGGTAGTCCAGGTCAGCTCAGGTACCTCCACAATACCTACCTAGGTGACTGGCTAGATAGGTAGTTGATGAACTGCAGCAGTGCCAACTATTCTATGTAGTTAGTAACTATTCCGTAGTTAACACTGGAAATTGTGAGGCCGCTGTTCATGGAATGTCCGGCGTTTAACTATGTGCCTGCTTGTCTGATATTATACATCTAACTCAGGCGTGACCGATTGAAATTGTTGTGATCTCGCTCGTACGTCATGAAGTCCTACGAGTACGGAACGCGTACAGTGAAGAGATGGAAGAATGCGACGTTCGTAACTGACGTATGATGGGGTGGAGCGCGCGGCACGTTATGTGCATAGTAGCGCTGATGAGCCGGTTGTGTCACTCACATCGTCGTCAATACGAAGAAACGAGTAGGCAGGACAGATCAACGGGTTGTCATATGGGGACAGATCAGAGGACCCGATCTTTGATCTCGCGTGGCTCGACTGACCCCGTGACGATCATGCGTAGCGTACGGCGCCGTAAGGCTAGAAAGGGAGGAGAAGTCGGTGGCAGAGACAAACGCCAAGGATCATGCGTTCCAGACTGCCGGGAGAAGAAAGCTGATACATTCACATTCCGGTACAGTATTGCAGGCGCTTCTGTACTATATGTCCCACACATGTCTTGGTCCATACCGCCCGAGCTTCGGAAGGGGTCCAGGTACACTCTACGTACCCAGTAGCGTCGATACTGATTATTGAGATATGTGCTGTGGTTACTTCGTAGTGATGGTTGTGTTTTCAGTAGTCTATATCCCGGACTTCGTGGCTCGTGGATATTCTGCAATTGGCCAAGTTCCAACAGCCGTCGAGTAGGTAGATTCGGCCCGTCCTTTGGCGCGTAGGTCTAGCATCGGTCATGTCTATTTGGGATTGGCGAGGGACACTTGCTAAATTATAGCATTATGGCTCCTATTCCTGGTCAGACTTACAGCACGTAGGCAGGGAATATACGTACCGGCCAACGGGATCTTCCATCGCCCACGTACTAGATAGGCATAATCAAATATATAATTGAGCTGTTAGTAAGGCCGGGTATTAGGTATACGCATTAGGCATGCAACTCGTATGGGAGAGTCGTGAAAAGAAGACTTCACGTTCATACTATCTAGTAAGTGATCTCGGATGGTGGCGGAGCACGTTATATCGGCCGGATAGACTGCCAATCGAACGGTTACGCTAGACGTTGCAGTGAAAGACCCCGACCACGTTGGATGGATAGACATTATCTCCAGATTGGTGGCCTGGTCACCTCACTATAATAGGGGCGTCCCTGGCAAAAGTCGAGATGGTTAAGCAGCTTCGTAGGCCAACCAATAGGGTAGACATGTTAGCCAATATGCCCCTGGCCACCCCAGACCATGCTGTTAATTGACGGCCAGCCGCATCTAAGTATCAAGACTCCAACAGTACGGGCAGGTCTGGCAACCAAGATGCACAACCTTCAGCCTCATCAAACGGAGGGAGGAACCGCCTCATGACGGACTAAAGCGAGTGATGAACAATTACTACCAGTATAGCTATATGTCTAAAATAGTTTGGGGTTAATTATGTAGTTGCCTTACCTACTTGGTGCATCATGTACCTATTCAGGCGTGGGTTCTTCACGTCGGCCTTGCTCCACCCGGGGTTACATGGCTAAGACTTTGGGGCTGCCTAGCCGATCGGTAAAAGGCAGCCAAGGTTGCGAAGGCTAGAGACAAAAGTCCGGCGAGATAACCGTCCGCTACGCAGGGGAATACAGTACGGATCTCATAACTTGGGTGAGAAGCAGCTCGCGGTCCCGGCCTTCTACGACGTACCTAGATAGGCGGCGGGTGTTCTCTGAATGCTCGGGCTGGGAAAGAAGTATGCTATCACGAAAGCAAAACTTGCTGAGCTTTTCAGTTCCCATCTTGGCAATCTAGAAATGCGAAAGCGAAACATCGCCCCGCCCAAGCTAATAAGGGGCCCCCGGGCGGCTACAAGGTAATGCCTCCATGGCCTGCAGCAGAACCAACGGGCTATTACACCGTGTTTTGGACTACTAAGTAATCAGAGGCGCTGGCGTCTCGCCGGGATGTCGTAGTTATCGGCAATCTTCGTAGGGAGATTTGCGAAGGGAGGGATCGCAATCACCCAATATGCGACGGCAAATTGAGGAGCATGCCTACTATACTCGACACGGAGCCGTCTATGAACGAGTGCAGGACTGTTTTATCCGGCGGCAGCACGGGTTTTTGCCTGCCTGCATGTGCTCCGTAAGTAGTCCGTATGGATGAGTGAACAATCCGCCGTGGCCATGCAATACCGCGCCGGTGTTGTCATTGCGCACGCCTCGTAGACGTGTCCCCCCTTGGTATGCAAAAGACGAGGAAAAGAAAAGAGAGTGCGTAGCAGCAGATCTCGATGCTCGTCGATGGACGCTTATCGCTCGAGGCGAAGCATCTAGAGCGCCGTTGTACCGGTAGTGCATGGTAACCTTTCCGCCACCAGCTCTAGCGAAGTGGGAACGAAAATTCTGTTGAGGAGCATCCCGGGGAGTTGGGCTTGCGGTCCAAAACAGTTCAAATCAGCCGAGACAACTAGGTATCATCTTCCAGCTCTTGACCGCTCGTTTGATTTTCTGTTAACAGTAGCAATAGAAGCGAAACACCTAGACAAGACGGTTAACTAGTAGATAATACAGACTGTATTTGAGATTCAGTAGGAAAGCATACGTAATTATGTAATGTAGTCCGTATACATACTGGCAGGCAATTGACAATTACCTGCCTAGGTAGATGGGTAAATGGGATTCTCGAGACCGCTCAACGCCGTGCAGTCACAGGTAATGGTAGTTACCGAGGCCCCTCCAGAAGAAAAAAAAACTCACACGAACAACAGATCTACGTTAGTCACTTACAATTACGTAGGTACGTGAACTTTGGGTAGACTGCACTGCCTTGGACTTGGTCACAGGCTATATATGCCCAACCTGCCTATTTACCTCCGAGTATTACTGTAAAGTACCTACTTTGTTCGGCGATGTTGAACCAACGTTGGAACGTGTTCACCCTATTGCCTGGCCGGGCCACTCCGTCCCTGAACTGGTCAATTGCCCCAAGTTCTAATAAGTCGAGCGGCCGAGCAACGAGTAGCGACGTTAGTATGTGTGAAGCAGCGCTGGTACGAAGTATCTATCTAGGGTACGGTTCCTTTTTATTCTGTATAAGTTCTTCCTAAGCGGTCAGGAGCCGGTTCAGCTTGGAACTAGTTATTGCGGCGGTACACTACGACGCCTAAGCTCACACCCTTGATGTAAGGTAGTTCGCTCACCAGTGGCCGGTTATCTTTGTAGACACACCTCTAGAGGCATTAGATAATGTGAGAAGTAGGAAATACGGAATACTGAGACAGGCGATGTTTAGATGTTCAGTGCCAATAGCTGTGGTGTAGGCAGTGCATTACCTGTAGGTGCTATAGGCACCTGGTACCTAGGCCCTATAAGTATAAGTATAGTGGTCTACCTGCCTACACCGAGCTCCAGGGACCAGAAGGCAGACTGTACCCGAGGTAGATAGTCCCCAGCACTCTCACTGATACAGGTACCTGTAGGCATCTCCCGGCGACTGTGGCGCACTAGATACTATAAGGACCCCCATTATCTAGCGCCTCAATAGATCCACCCAGTCCCATCTCTGCGCCTGTCAAGTAATGCAGACGTTGGGACGCGACGCAACGCAATATAGACCCCGCGACCAGAATGTCGGTAGCATGCCCAAGTGCAGCGTAGCAACACATGATGTACATGACGAACCAGATACTCACATCAGACCCAAGCGCTGGCAGCGTCCCCAGTTCCCACGTCTCCACACGCCCACACCACTCCACCCATCCCATCCACTCACCTATCCACCCATCCACTCTCGCAACCGACGTATCGTCGAGTACTCCGGCTAGCAGCGCGGAGGTACCTGTACATCATGCCCGCCGACTACACCGTGTATACAGCCATCTTTTGCTGAACACGGGTATCGTTATACTGGGTATGAATTGCCGTGCAGGCCCCGGGCTGCCTGCTCGCAATGTACCGCTACCGCCGCTACCGCCGCTCCTTTGGGCCAGCACCTAACGGGGGTAGCGCTCTGCTGGGGAATGTACACTCCCTGGTAGATACCACCTTAACCAGCGTACCCTTGTATAGGAGGATCCACCCTTGCGCCCCACTCTCCACCCGGATTTGATGATTTGATAAAGCAACTTCGCGTGCAACTTCGCACCGGACCAGGTACTGGCCAAGCCGTACTGTGTGTGCAGGTATTTGCACTATCTCTTCCTGTCCCGACCCCAGCGCCGGTGCGGTCCAGTACCCATCGAGTACCCGGCACAGTATCGTGCTGCGTCTGCACTGTATTGCACCTTGCTTGCCATGTCCCATTTCCATCCACCCTTCCTCCTTTGTATTCCGATGTCTGATACCTTGAACTATCACTCTTTTCTCTCCTTTCTCTTCCTCGTGAACAATATTATTCAGCTCTGTTCCCGGGTCGGAAAGGAAAAAGAGTCACCGAACAATCCCCTCTTGCCTTTGCACGACTGTCTACGACCACGCTAACTTAACGTCTCTTCTTCCTAGTCTTCTACATACGGGAGCTTATTGCCTTCAAACCCAACACCTTTTATTTTACCGCCACACATGTATGGGCTGTTGGACCTGAGCTGGTAATCCACGAGGCATATAAGGCCCCCAACTACAACAGCAATTGACGAATGAGCTTTTCGTCACTCAACCGTCCTTCAATTTATACGTTACTACAGCTCTCTGTTAGGGAATATAACCACCTTGCCTGGACGACACTGGCTGGAGAGGGAAAGCAGTAATTGCATAGATATAAAAAGTCTTCACAGCCCAGTTCTGACGTGCCTGTCTCGTTGGGAAGCTGCGGGAATCGACTTTTGCCATTGTCTAAGGAGTCTCCGGGAATAAGCAGCAATAATGAGTTCGACGGCGACGCCCAAGGAGGGCAAGGAGAAGAGGGGCGTGGATAGGGTCCTGTACAGGATGAAGACTGTGTTCAATAGGAAGGGATTTGGTCGCAAAGAACAACCGAGTGCCGGACCAGTGGTAACAGCCGCGCCTATCAGGTAAGGCTACTATGAAACTACGACGACTGACACACGGCTGACGATTTCTGAAGCCAACCTCCTGCACCTCCAGCGAAGAAGAAGCCGGAGTATGAGGGCGCCACAGTGATACCCAGGATCCAGATTCATGAGGAACGCGCAAAGAAGCTTGGTACTAGATTCGGGTTGGAAATTAAACCCAGTGAGTGGCATAGTTCAGAGGGGGATGTTCTTCGAGTCGACAAGCCCGTTCGCATGCGGATTCACCGACAATGCCATCTTTGCCAATCTCGCTTCGGCACTGGCAATGTATGTCCCTCGTGCCAGCACACTCGGTGCAAGCAGTGCACCCAGAATCCAGGCAAGCGGACCGAGGCCGAGCGACAGATCAATCGAGAAAAGAGGGAAGCTCTCATCCAAAAGCACAAGGACATGGCTCCCATCCTCCCAAGTTACGACTATTCTCCACAGATAATCCTTACAAAACCAAGGAAAGCTGGCAATCAGGATTTGGTATTCAGGGGTCGACCGCGAATGCGCGTAAGGAGGTTCTGCCATAACTGCGAGGCTCTCATCAACTCGCACGGCGCGCAAGCTAGGATCTGTAACGAGTGCGGTCACAAGCGTTGCGCTGACTGCCCGCGGTATCCGTAAGTTTTTATTCCTTCGACTGTGTTTATTCTCACTGCTAATACGTATCAGTGACAACAAGAAAAGCTATCCTTACGGGTATCCTAATGATGAGCCTGGGTCGAAGTTCAAAGGGGTATTCGCTTGTCACGAGTGCAAGACCAAGTATAGCCCTGAAGCGGCGGATGGAACTCCATGCTTAAAATGCGCTCACGAGAAGTGCTCCCAATGCCCGCGTATCAGGCCCAGAAAGGTCGACCCGGAACCCGATCCGGACGTGTTGGAGGGCTTACGAGTTCGCATGGCCAACTTGCGGACGTGAGAGTGCTGACCATCTCATTCATCAAAATAAAAATATAAATCGTTCTGGATGGGAAAAAGGGTTAGATCTGTACAAGCGCAGCGAACCCGGCTTCCCTTTTGTCGGTCCGCATTCAATACGATCACCGACGACGGCATCCGTGGAGGAACCCTCGCATTTCGCGAGCTACATATCGGCGCACTGGTATCTTTTCTGGCATGGTCTGAACGACGCTATCTCTTCATCTCGATAGACGACGACACGAATCGCAGCATAACCGAGTGAGCATCAAAATACGGCGTTTGCCACACATTGACGACATATTTTCCACGTTCAAAATCCTGCTCTTTAGACACCATTTGTCAAGTACTGGCCAGTAATCCAAAGGTGTGAAGGGAATCAGGTGCATAGTCAGCTCTTCGCAATTGAGACGGATAGCGCTGCTTCTACGAGATCACGATTTTCCTTCCTTTTTTTTTCTGTGTGTGTTGCAGCTTACGCGACAAATTCCCTTAGAAGCCTCGACATCTAGTTACATGTATCTACAACTATGCGACGAATTTCTTTGACCACAGATTCCCCCCCAAAATGAAATAAGATAAAATACAACGCCAGCAATATTTGGGTTCCCCGGTTGTGCTTCGATCCGTGCTAGTTAGTTACCTTTTCTATTCGCCAAGTAATGTAACCATGCAGCGAGTGAAGCCTGTTTGCATCGTTTACTTGTTGCATTGTCCACGGCTGGGCCTCATATCAGCATCACTTAGTCACGGCGGACAGACGTTAATCATCAAATAGGCCTGCAGGTCTTGTTGGTCCTACGGCTCAGCAACACGCGCCGCACGCAGGCATCATGAAAGACCACGTACCCAGAGCGGCGCAGGACGGGAACCAAGATCACGGCCATTCGCTGGATGTCACCCAAAGGTCCGGTTCTAATAGCGGCAATGTGGTCAATCAAGCAACGCTAGCATGACACGAACCACGCTCGCACGCCGTCAACTCAACGCAAGTATCCGCCCGGCCGGGATCATCTCCTACCCATCGGTTACCAGTGCTATGACACATGACACGGGCATGGGGTCGCCGATAGATGGCAGAGATCTACGTCAGGACTTCACTAGCGGCGGGATACTTATCCTTTCATTCCCATCTTCCTTTTCCCCGTGCCTTTTCCAGGTCCTTGCCTGGGCTGGTCACAGCCGCCAATCATGATTTATCTGTCGTTTGTGCTGCAGTGCGACATTTCGACCATATACTTGCAACGCCACGTCAGGTGAGAACCGCCCCCCCAAAAGGGCCAATCCAAACCTACGAAATTGCTCGTAGATACAGTACAATTGCCCTTAATTCTCGGTGCTCCGAGAGTTTCAGACCCAACATGCATAATTAACCCCGCCGAGGCCAGAGCTACGTAAGAAATGCAGGCGGGGGACGCAACAGGTCATGGGAATTCCGGGACTTATGTCATACATATCTCCCTCCGACCCGACTGGCTGGTTGCAGGCTCTCGCTGTCAAACGAGATCGTCTCCCTTGGGCAACGGGGTCTGAGCAAATTAGCTGCTTTATCGGATCCCGTCAATACCTTATTCGCCCAACGGCTGATGGGCGCAGAAAGGGTCAATGGAGCTCTCAAAAACTCCGAAATACAGAATAACTTCTGATCAGCATCTTATGAATGGGTTGTGCAGGCTTATACGCAGACGAATGCGGTAGGTAAATTGATAGGAGGGTGGCCTTCCTACGTTGCAACAGAAGGGGGCGTTTTGTATGCGACCGGTTCAGCGACCGCCGAGGACGAGCGCCGGCTTTACGATAACGCTCGACGGCAGCAATAGTGTAGACAGAAGGCTCGGCCAGTACGAGAACCCCGGAGAACACCTGACCGTGCGACTTACGTACTTATGCAGCTGTGATAATTCCCTGACAATCGACGCAACGCCAAGCAAGCAAGCAGCACAGTCAGATAGAGAGACACACACACATACACACATACACACAGCACACGGCACACGGCTCACACACATACTTACACTCACACGCTCACACACTCACCACATACCAGCCAACCTGAAGAGAGAAGCCCAAGACGCAACAGAATCGTCCTAATCTTCTCCCATGGGATGGACATGTATACTCCAGCTATATCTCGACCAGTGACCTGCCAGCCGTCCCGTCACAAAATGTCCGGGTTCGAAAACCACGCTAGACTGAAGCTTATCGTGTCATCTCTGTCATCACCCGTCGGTTCCATAGCTCCGGGTAAAGTACTTGTGAACCCGGCCCTTCTTTGGCCCTCCTCCTTATACGTGGTGTGGGGTCGATGGTCTGACTCGTGGGGAAAAGAGGAACAAAAAATAGGGCCGTTGGCACACATTCCCACCCCAACGGGACAGCATCGGTCTTGGTATTGGTAGCCAATGGTTTCCGCCGGTATTGACTGCCTGGCCTAACAAAATGACTCGATGCCCCCCGGGCTGAGGAAGCACGGTACTTGCCACCGCAGACGAGAGAAGGAGGCACGGCTTGAACCCTCTCCTGGTATCACTGCATGCGACTTTATTAATTGCGTCCGTGAAAAGTCATCATGCAGCGAGCGGTACATGCACCTTGGGACCAATGCCAGGCTAGCGGTCATCACTCGATGCTACCGTAGCCACACACCAGGTTTCCTCTCAGAGCCCACTCGTCGTCTGATAGCCCGTCATCAATGGCTGGGCTGGCTCTCCTTCTATACGGGAAATGCCGCGCATATAGTTGGCTTGACTGACATCGAGCACGGCATGAGGATGATGGCATACGTGATACGCTGTCTATCTACCGTCTGGTTTTTATCGTCTTCGCAGGCCGAAGCCCAGACCACTCACGTACCGTATAGCGTACGTATGCTGCGCTCCCATGCCGTGGCCGAGCAAAGTTACATACAGACATGCTACCGTACGTGCAGGTATACGCAGCCATCAGGGGCTCGCATGAAGGGGGAGCCCAGCCGGCAGCCGCAGACGAAGACCCGACAGCAGGACAGCGCCCAGGTAAACAGCCAGTCAGGAGTGTGGGAACAAAATCCGGATCTCGAAAACCCCCATCTCCTGCCACTTGCGCTCGAGAGGGAAGCTGGGTAGTGAACTGCTGGGGTTTCTAATCCCGTTCCGCGTGTGCCATTGGCTCGGTAACGCCGCCGCCTCATTCACGCGGCAGAGAGCGGCTTGTTGAGGAAAAAAAAGAGCAGGGTCATATCATGAGCGCATGGCCGCGGCTGCACAGGACAGACCGGGGATGCCAGGAGGGAAAAGAGAGGTGGGGAGACTTTCCATTTTTCAATCAGCACCAAGCGCGACGGATCGGGTAGGTAGGTAACTATGAACGTAGGCAGGTGAAGGCAGAGACGCAGGCCGATGCAAACGTCGATTTATTTGATAAGGAGGGCCCGCCCGGCACGCGAATATACGGCGTCGAGGAAAAACCAGACAGCGGCGGACGCAACGTTGACGGGCGTGACGCAGGCTGACCTCCTTGCGCGGAGCTCGCCTGTGTTTCGAAGCCCCAACGCTAATGTAGAAGGGCGACATTCCCGGTGGCAGAAATGAGGAATCGAACGACCGCCTTCGCTTCTGCCTGCCTGCGCTCATTTTCACGGACCTTCTTATACTGGCGAAGACGCAACACGGGCAGCAGAGGATGGATGAGTCGTTCCCGGCTGTAGGTGCTGTTAAACTAGATATAGCACATTTACCTCCCGTTGGTCGGCCTGGTGTCTGCATTTCTTGGCCATCCAGGGGGGGCCACTCGCCTATGATCCCCCGTTGATGCGCCTTGAACAGGCGTAGGGGTGGCCAAGCAATGCGGCCGGCCGACCGTGAGGGTATCTACATACATACATAGGAAGAGACGTCGATTGACGTCTTTGCAAATTGCATATAGGTAACTATTGTCGACCCAGTGCAAACGAAAACAGGATCAGGACGGCCAGAACCAGACAGATGTTTTCCCCTTTCCTCCCATTCCTCCCCCCCACGGCGCCGAACCGAACTTTTCCTTCCCCTCTTTCCCCTGGTCATCCTGACAGCACACAGGCAGGTCGCGCGCATTGCGACGTGCTACAGCACGGTACTTCGCAACTCGACTGTCAGACAATGTACAGGGTACGGAGTACATGGGATGCCTGGCCGCCGTGACAAATGCCGTGTTGACATCAGGGGCTGGACGATCTGCGTGCCTATCTGGTGATAGTAAGACGCCAGTAGTCCGTAGCTGTCGTGTGCTCGGAATTCCGAAACTCCGGCCTTTTCTCGCGTGCTGGAATACGGCCTGTACGGGATACACGACCCATCGTCGGTATTCCGAGGGAGAGGGGCGCTATGCGATGTCTGGGCATCAAAGCCGGAACGATATAAAATGAGCAAAGCGCCGCCCCAAACCCAGAAGGGCAGACGGGATGCGTTTCCATGTATTCCGTAGTAACGAGTACCTTTCAATGCGTCGTGCGCTTTTTTTTTTTTTTTATTATCATTTACGTACAACGCCGAACAATAACCGGCGCGGCATAATTAACCACCTCTTCTCGTTCGATCCTTGCTTGAAGTTTTGAAACTTGACAGACAGGGTAGGGCAGACCGGCTTGCGATCCGAGGACCAGGACCCGCGACCAGGATCCGAATGGGAGATCCGAGGCACAGATCGTGTCCCGTTACCGGTCTGCTTTGGACGCTGGTCGAGCTCGCACACCGATGTAGTGTAAGTGTATCGCTCAACTGGTTAACTCCAGACGAAGCGGTTCTGTCTCGTTTGTATCGCCCCTTGCCCACGGCCGTCATCCCTCAGGGAGCCCGGCGGAAGATACATGCCAAGCACTTAGATTCACACGAACACTTTACCTCCTACACACGTAATTCTACTAGTGTAGCTGCTCGCTGCAACGTTCATCTGCCCTATTTTGCTTGGAGGATTGTACCTTTTGCCCTTTTTCGCCTCCCTGATTCGGGACATCCCGCACCTGATAATTAGCCTAATAGATGTGCATCTCTTAGCATGGCGGTAACTTGATGGTCGATATCGTATCTTGTAGCATACGGAAGAGAGTAGCCTACAATGCCAAGACTCGTGTACTGAGTAAGTATGCTTGTATGTAGCGTACATCTCTCCAGCGACGCGGATGCTGCAACGGGAGGTAGCGTAGTATCGTAGAGACATCGCTGCAACGGTCAGACGTATACGGGAGACGGATTTGAATTAAATGGGAACCGCAGGCTGCTGTAAGCCCACTATGACAACCATCTACAGCGGACTTATAGCAATCTATGATTCCCATTTAATTCAAATCCATCTTCCGTAAGGACTAGGCATACAACGCCAAATTACCTCAACATGGGGTTTGTCACCACGTTGCACATGGCGCCACACAGGTCGGCAGGCCTCTCATCTGATGAACCGTCCTCGAAAAGAAAAAGGGGGGTTTACTATCTACCAGGTAGATAATAAGTATGCGTGCGTCGACAATAGAGACATACATAACATACTCAGTAAAGGAAGGCAGCCTGAGTAAGACGAAGAAGAGAATGAGAAGTGTACACTTAACGGGGCACGGCGGCTTACTAAGCACAAGGAACTTCCCTTGCTGCAAGATTTTCTCGCGGCCCAGATATGTAATTACACAGACCCGACAGTTCGGGCCCTAGCCGCCCATTCGGGGATCAGGAAGCCTTGGCCCCATCGCCCGCGAGCGCGCGACAAAAGAACGGAGACACCCGCCCGTGTGCTGCTGGGGCTCGACACCGTGCGACCCGCGGTTTTTTTGCGTGCGACGCCCAGGCCACGCTAGGCCGCCACGACCCCCGGTACCGGGACCAGCAGGTCCGCTATAATGGGGTGGGTTCCCAGGTTATAGCGGCATGGTTCCCCGGGGGGGCAGCCGTATTTATAGCGGTTGCGAACCCCGCGGGCACGTGCGGGGGGGACGGTTTGGCACTGTGGCAGGGTCAGACTAGCGATCGCGGCGGGTCTCCATTCTTTTGTCGGCGGGGCCTCGCAACGTGCATAACCTGGGACGTGGATTCGAATCCTGATGGAAGTTGGGGCCGATTACTGCCTACTGCCCCGATACGTACCTCCATGGCCGGCCTGGCGACGGGGTCGCGCAATCAGGGCACAGTATGAACTCATCTCGCACCCGCCTAACCGCTTCGGCTGCCACGCAGGACTTTACCGCTGCCCGTTCTGGACGCTGGAGTTTTCCGGAGTTCGAAAAGTCCCGCGTCCATCCATCTACCAGTCCATCCGCCAGGCCTTCTTTTTCTCTCTGCGCCTGTCGCCTGTCGCCTGGCGCCCGTTCCGCTCTTCTATGGATCTCCAGTAAGAAGGAATTGACTACGTGGTGTGAGTTCTGAGGCGCGAACGTGTTCTAGATACACCGAAACACATTCTTATACGAGGATTCGGTCCGTAGGAACCCGGCAAATTCCCATACAGGGTCTCAAGCCTCTCACCTTGTGCAGACCACGTCAAGCCAATCGGTCAGCCCTGGAAAGGGAACAGCACAACGCGACAGCGAATGCTCGCTTGGGGAAATAGAGAGACGGGGTCTACGTCTTCTCTTCGAGATGGGAAAAGGCCTCCACATTTCCCGCACTCCAAACCGCGGACAAGTGCGAAGGTACACTTACACACTAATATATACCCATGGAGATAGGAAGTACATTCTCGCGCGGAAACCCATAAAAACGGAATGTCGCGTACATGATGTGTACCTACGCCCACAGCACTAATGTATGATCCTGCGGGACGCAGCCGCGGAGGAGCCGGTGGGAAGGGAAGAGGAGAAAAAAAAAAAAAAACAGATCTGTTAGGCACTCCAGCAGGTCCCATAAGGGGAGATTGAAAAACATCCCACGCTGCAAAAGTTACCCAGTATGAGTTTCCTGTCGGGAGTCGGCTACACCGCCAAGACCTCTCTTTTCTCTCAAACCTGCCTGTTTGCCTACCCTAGATCGTATCCGTGTCGCTCTCCCGGACTTGCGGTTTGGGGTTGACCGCATGGGTTGGGTTGTGCGTTATCTTGATCCGGTGCGAAGGTCACTTACATTACTAGCAGCCATTGTGGAGATTTGACCTCCTTTACACGTACGGCACTTCGTTGCGTGCGTCTCTCGTTTCTGCTCGTGGCTTGGGCTACTTACTACTAAGTAGTAGCCTCGGTATCTATCTACCATGGCCTGCGAAGGAAGCACGATGCCTGTTTTGTTGCGCGGCCTATCATTACATACTAGGTACCCGGCGGGAGGGGATCCCGTTTTTGGACACCCTGTTGACGTGGGACGCCGGCATTACACCGAGTACTAAGTCGGTATCGTAGGTCAGTGCCCGCGAGGCTATTCCGACGTTATATGTGTGCGAAGCACGATGCTTCAGTCCTAACCTTTTCGGGACGTGTGATGTTGGGTTCACAATGACACAGCTGCAGCGATATTGGGGGCGGACGCGATGTCGGGACGATGTTGGGATGGAAAGAGAGCGCCAGCCTCATATGCACCATCGTAGAGTACGCCTATGATCAGCGCGTTATAGGCAACCTATCCCAAGGCTATCACACAATCACCAACAGTGAACACGCAAACTGCGGATCACAAATCCTCATGGGTGTCGTCGTGACTGTCACATCAGCCTTCTGGCTGCTCAGGGGCCTCGCCTCACCGGGCTAGAGAGCCTCACAAATGGTATCGTGACTCCGTGACAGGATTCTGTCAAACGTAGACTGACTAGATATATGTCTTGAGTGACTAGACCATCATGTGCCGGGGCTGAGATGTGATTACTCGAGTCTCGACATGTTCTGCGCGCAATGGACTGGGATGACCGCATCATTCTAGACAATAAAGCATCGTTCCTTTCATGGATCAGGAAGTACGACAAGGCACGCGCGGAACAGTTGACGGACTGGGTTTCGACCCTCCACGAGAACCATCTGCCCTGCAAGCTCGCTACACATAAGCTTCACGATAGCCGTGGGGCCTACAACATCAGCTGCAAAGTGATATTCGACAATGGCGAGAAATGGATGGTGCGCTTCCCCATGGTGGGAAAAGTCATGACAGCGGACGAGAAGGTCGAGATCGAAGTAGCCACGATGGAACTCATCCGTGAGCGGACCAGCATCCCCATCCCCGACATCAAAGCGTGGGGGTTAGCCGCGGACAACCCGCTCGGGATCGGCCCCTTTATCATACTGGAGTTCATCGATGGCGTCGGCGTCAATAAGATCCTGCAGAACACCGATGCCAGGATTATGAAAGACGGCGTGAGCGAGGATGTGATCGAAGCCATCTTCCGACAGACGATCCGCTTTCAACTGCAGCTCCGCGAGCTGAACTTCCCGCGCATCGGCAGCTTGACCTCGAGCTCCTCGACCCGCGAGCCCGGAGTCGCTGCAACTATACACTCACGACCGCTTACCCAGAAGGCTCACGATACTTATCAGGATGGCGGCGTTGACATTTTTGGTCTGTAGCCCTTGCCCATATTATATCCCATCCTAATGTTCCGCAGGTCCTCGGGACAAGACATACTCATCAACAACAGAGTATTTCCACCACATCGTCGACCAGGACCTACAACAGCTTCACATGCAGCCCAACTCCGTCGACGACGCCAACGACGCAAGGGAAAAGTTCGTCTACTGGAACGTCATGAAAGCGCTGATACCACGCCACGTCTCGCCAGGCCAAGACAAAGGGCCCTTCAAACTCATGTGCGACGATTTCCAGCCGGCAAACATGATCGTCAACAACAAGCAAGACCTAAAAGTGATCGCGGTGATCGACTGGGAGTGGTCATACGCGGCGCCGGCCCAGATGGTGCATTCCACGCCCTCATGGCTGCTAATAGAGACCCCCAACACCTGGTCGTCCATCGACGAACGGCTTGCCCGGTTCAACCGACACCTAGATCTATACACGAAGATCCTCGAGGAGGAAGAAGAGCGGGGCTTCCCGCACGAGAAGACGCCCTCGGCGCTGCTGAGGGAATCCCGCGAGGAAGGCCGGCAGTGGTTCCACTTCCTCCTGCTGCGCGGGTTCAACGGGCCGGGCCACGTCCCGTTCCTCAAGCTCCGCGAGGCGACGGCGGACTGGGATGATCTCGCCGCCGCCGTGCCGGAGGACGAGATCGAGGCCTTCGTGCGGAAGAAAGTCGCGGAGCTGAAGATTTACGATGCGCAGCTGGTTGAGACGCAGGAGAGGTACGCCGTGGCGTTGATGGGGAAGAGGAGGGACCTGGCGCCCTTCCTTGACGAGAGTGAGAGGTGTCTTGGTGTTGATGGGCAGCGGCATCAATGGCGGTCTTGGAAGTGTTTTGAACAGACGAAGCTGGTCGGGACTTGAAATCTGATCCATTCTTAATGAATTCTACGCTTTATTTTGACTGTTTTACTTTAACTGTTACCACGGGTCTCTTTGGTTGGGATGGCGGATCGTATGACTTGCTTCGGTGTGAGATGGCACATCTACGTAGATATTGCTATTTCCCGTTGATCATTTTTCAGGAGTCGAATCGTACTAGGGTACCTAGGTAGGTAGTCAAAGTCCGCAAGGCTTCATGAGGGTCTACTAAGTAGCGACATCCTGCGGCTATCTGACTGTTCACTACTTATTCCAGACCAGTCAATCTTTAGCATGGAGTTCGTCGTCCGTCCCTATCACTGCGAGATACTGGGACAACGAATGTAGAATACGACTCGTCGGTTACCGATTCATAGAGGAACATCGATCGCAAACACACACCATAAATCCCTAGCTGATCAATACTTTCTTTTCTCATTAATTTGTATTCTGTACAATGACCCGGAATGGTGTCGTGGTTGCACATTCAGTGACGTGCCTCGTCTGTTGCGACTGTAGCGCAAAATAGTCCGCAAGCTTCCGATGCAGACCCCAGATTTCAAGCGCCAAGAGCCAAGAGCCAAGTCTCAAATCCTTTGCATCCCCTGAATCTATCTCTTATTATACCGATAGGAGAGTTCCACACAAGGAAACCCTTGCGTAGTCCAGCAATGCCTTCACATCACACCCATTATAGCCGTCGGGAAAGCGCTGCAGGCATCTATCCGTGCGTAGAGACTTCAATCCTCCTTCACACCTAGGTTCATCGAGGCAAGGACGTCGGCAGGGACAGCACCGGCGACAGCCTGAGCTCTATTGCGGACTCTTCCGACACGAGGCCCACGTGAGTCAGCCCGGTTGTTAAGCAGGGTCTGGATCTCCTCGACAGTTCGCTGATGAAACATATCCTGGAATTTCGATGGGCTCAGGATGGGAGTGAGACGTTGGGTCTCGTAAAAGCGGCCGCGAATACTAGCCTCAACGAGAGTGATGCTAGAGACCACCGGGACCCAATGAACGCACAACCCACGATCAATCAGGATGCCATCTCGAAATGTCTTCTCTCCGAGCATGGACGCAGGGAGTTCCTCCGGGGCGTACGTCTGCTGCTGCGGCTGTGTGAGGCTCGCATGGCGTAGCGTCCATATACTTCCGCTGAAAGTCAACTCCTCGTCTTTCTCCCCGAGTTTTCCCGAGCATTTTATCCTATTGACTACCATAACAGTGGGCAACCCTTTGTCTTGAGCCTCCTCTCGCTGGTCTCGCATCGGGTTGATGCGAACTGCTTCTCCAACACAAATCTTTTCGGCGCCGAGGAAAACGCCCCAGTAAAAGGTAGATTGTGGCTGTGAATGATACGGGTCGAAGGGGGAGTAGCATTGGTCGACGCGAGTAGCCGCCAGTTTTGTCGCCTCGATCGCAAGGCCTTCTCGTCTAGCTTCTTGTCTAGAAGGGTCAGCAAGGACACCGAGACGCGTTTGGAGAACGGGCCAGTTGATTTGCGATAGAGCTTGGCCTTTGAACGCTTCTAGGGCCTTGTTGATCTGGGGAACACTGAATGCAAGAAATGGTCGGATGTCGGCTTCTTCTTTAATGACCGCTTGAGTCGGGTATAGTGGGTGACCGAATGGAATGATCGAGAGGGTAGCGCCGGGGGTAAGCACCATTCCGACTCTCCAGGAATTGTTGTTTTTATACCACACGACTTCACCGGCTCTGAATAGGATGGAGTCGCTGGGGATATCCGCGACCGCGGCCGTAGTTCCAGGTCCACCATCGGCAATACTGCTTATAGCAGGGCTGCCCGTTGGCACCGAGGACGTTAGGACCGAGGGCGTCGCACTGGTGGTAGGAACAGATGATGGTGATGATATCTGCTCCGTAGCCGTGACGACTTTTGGTTTGGCTGATTTACTAGTAATTGGTTTTGAACCAGAACAAAACTCACATGCGCAATCGCCTTTATCCTCCGATTCACCTATTAGCCATATAAGGTGGGGTAAGAAATGGTTTGGCGATCGATAATATTTACGCGCTTTATTAAAGCTGGAAATATCCTCGGGGTAGCCAAAGAGATAGTAATGGATTGCCGGCTTCCTCTTATCGTCTCTGGCCACGAGGCGTGAATCAACAAGCAATGTTAGGCGTGTATGTACGTAAAAGCTGGCGAGGGCTAACATACCTTGGTACCATCTGAGATGATAATGGGCTGGGAACTCTTGTAGAAAATAGGCGCTGTCTGGGACTGGTTAGAATCTCCATGCATTTCCTCGGTTGGCGTAGTCACTTACTCGCTTCTGGCATGAGTTCCGCCGCCAAAGCCTGGCCAAGCTTGTTTTGCCACTCGATCACCGCTTTGGAACCCGGCTCAACCTTTTCATACTGATTGTATTCGGATGGCATCTCTGTCCCGTCGCTTCGTAAAACCTGAAAAGGGATCGCGTTTGCGAACTGAACATCATCTGCAACCTTGACGTCTTTAACGTCTTTAACGTCTTTGGCCTTTCGCGACGCCATTTTGGTTTCTGGACTGGGCGGTGCTAAGGTCAGAGTGATCTCCCTGGCCACCTGCGTGGGTGTAAAATTAGGGGAGGCGAACCCTGAGAATCAGTCAAGGTAGATAGGTAGTTAGACATCCAAGGGCATTCCCGCGGGATGAACAAGGTTCTGGAATTAGGGTTACGGCCTAGATTTCGTGACTTGCTTTCTTATATGTGCAAGCCGTAGTCAAGGGCTGTGTCAAGCTGTAAATAGCTTGTGGCAAGCTTGGATCGTAGCTTGACATTCAATTATTTGCGACCCCTAAGAAAATGCCTGGAGGTTGCCAAGCAACGCGTATGGTACGGTGCTCACAACTGTAATCGTATCCGGCTCGTGAGATGTGCTCAACATGAAGGACAGGCACCTCCCCACGACAGAAAAGAATCAATAGAGCCGAGATTACCGGTGGATGCACTTGAGGGTCTTAGAAGCCGAAGTAAAATGTGTAATAACGATCTGACATCTTGTCAGTTCATATTCCACGGTTGAAAAGCCAAGGGTCGGGGGAGCTCACATGTAAACATACCTGGCAGGTAGACGGGTTTCCGAAAGAACTGAGGATGAGTTTCCTGTGCGAGATGTGCCGTCGTTTAAATATCACGGGATATGATTAAGGTGCGGTTGCAAGACGTTCGCGATGGGTTGTTTTGATGATGTAGTTTTGTTTGTCTTGGGCCTCAACATACGGAGCAACAACTTAGGTAAGAGGTACTTCGTAGGTTGGCATTTCGTAGTCTGGAGGGACCGATTTAAAAACAAAAAAAGCTATAAGCCGCTAAAATGCCTACAGTGGGTTCACAATGGACTTACAGTGGGATTTAGCACTTTAGCGGCTCGTAACTTTTCAATCGGAACCCATGGCTAAGTGAATCTGAGGCTGCGCCGCAAGATGTGGCTGATTGCCCGCTGTTCGGCCGGCCGAATTGCTCGGCCACTCTTATCCAGTTAAGCACACTGACGAATGTTTATAGGTGAGTACGGAATAGCGCCCCTGGATGGCCGACCAATGCGGTCGACCGACCAGCAATCTATTACCTAGAGTACACACAATAACACAATAAAGCCCGATGCTAGAACAGTTAATTTATGCTTTGAGGGTATCGTGGACGTTCATAGATCAGAGAGTTTACAAAAATCCAAGATCAGACCTTTGAAGCGTCGAGAGCTCATGACGGGTATAAGCTGTGATATTGACGGTGACGAACACCAAGATCCGACTTGCTCCTGGCTCGCTATAGAAACCAAAGCTGATCAGAAGAGGTCGGGAATAAAACTAAAAACTCCAGCAATGCCTCTCAATTTGTTTTAGCGGGGATCAGGTAGGTTTGATGGCAAAGGGATGTTAGCAAAAGAGACCTTTTACGTGTTTTCACCAGGGACGGGCGAAAGGCGAACACTGCAACTTCTCGCAGGTAGATTTGTCCGCTGCGTACGGAATAAACAATGGCTAGGTTTCTTAGACCTTCGCAAAGCTCTCACTACTGGCCCGATATGGCAAACTTTCGGTGCTGAAAGAGTCATCTCCCTTCCGGTTAGGTATCACGCTGCAACCAACAACATAGCTATCATTCCTTGTCCGCAACGTTAGTCTTGACAAACTGACGTGAGTCAATAGGGCTATTTTCAAGAATTGGGTAGGCGGAGGGCCAGAAAAGGCGTTATCCTGCGCGACGAACGGGATGGGGCGCGCTGACGTCGGAGAACAACTTTCAAAAGAACCGGTGGTGGGATCGCAAGTTCCTCCCTGAAAGCTCGCCGGCGCAAGATGAGGAGGAGGTATTATGTAGCACATCATCGCCTGCTAGACCATAAGTCTCTAAGGAAGAAACTACTTGTGAGGTCTCTTTACCGGCCGAAGAACTACGGACTGTAGAGTTAGAAAACGAAAAAAGACGTATGATGAGTGTACAAGACAAACGCGACGAGTCCCATAGATTACAAAAGCCACAAAGAGCACGTTGCTAAGCCACACCTACAGCGCAATCCCATAATTTACCGCTTCGCAGCATACGAAGTACCTCGGCACGGAATAGGTACATAGCGAGTGCGCATATCCGTCTAATTACATACGCCGCAAGAGTCTCGCAACCTCAGGAGGGAGATTGATCAATCAGAAAGACCAAGCCAAGTCGGAGCCGCCATAGCTTTTGATTCGCGTCGCGCGCGCTCACCTGCACGAATACCCAAAAAAAGAGAAGCGCCATGTTATCTTTCATATTAATACAGAACCGGCAGTGAGTAAAAAACAACAAAAATTCATTTAGTTACTACCCCTGGATTGGCTATGGGTTAAACCCGTCGAGTTGTCAATCGGGATGGCCGGGACCTCGCTCGCTGACATCGGTTCGCTGCGGAATATAGAGGCAAGACCCGGCTTGCGAAGTGGTATGTCCCGTACACGGACGACGAGAAGATCAAGCTGAAAGGCGAGGTATGCATCGCCCATCCACCCCCCATCCATCCATCCATCCACGAACTATCTAACAGCCCGCGCGCAGGTCCACCGCCTAGTAGCGCCGCGCGACCAGAAATACCAGTCCAACTTCGTCGAGTTCCGGAACCACAAGGTCGTCTACCGGCGGTACGCGGGCCTATTCTTCTGCGCCTGCGTCGACACGAACGACAACGAGCTGGCCTACCTGGAGGGCATCCACTTCTTCGTCGAGGTCCTCGACGCCTTCTTCGGCAACGTCTGCGAGCTCGACCTCGTCTTCAACTTCTACAAGGTCTACGCCATCCTCGACGAGGTCTTCCTCGCCGGCGAGATCGAGGAGACGAGCAAGCAGGTCGTCCTCACGCGCCTCGAGCACCTCGACAAGCTGGAGTGAACACGCGCTGCTGCCCCCTCTCCCCCACCCACGATTGATCGATCCGTAGCAAGTCAGATGGGAACGAGGAGGGCCCCCCCGCAAGGAACCGCCGTGTGTATCATATTATATTATATATCTAAGACGTTATGATGTGCGGGCGATGGATTTGGCGTTAGGGGACTTTCAACCGGCGTTGGGCGTTTACAATCCCAGCAAAGCAGACACCCCGCGGGAAAATTGTGGACAAATACCTATGCTTTCTGGAGATGCTGAGAATTGACGATCACGTTGATCACCGCTACACCTCGCATGATTTTACGAGTGGTTGAGCATGACGATAATGTTGACTTATTATATGAGGTACACTTGTACGCGCATGGTAACCTGGAGACATATGCTGCAAACCCGCCAAGCTTGATTTTGGGAGCTAGTCCTATCAGACGTAGATCGTGGCCACAACGATTGCGAGAATGCTCTGTTCCTCATGGGAAGCCTGCCCGTGTGCAATGCGACATTTACTAGTAATGTATGAAGGTTCTAGCCTCATGGGATGACACCGTTATAATGGAGTATTCCTAGGGTTTCTCGGTATGCACAGCACTCGGTTAAAGATGACAACACCTGTAGATCATTCCCTTTTATTAATCCACCAGTGTGTGCTATGTATGTGCTACTTGATTACATGCAAAGTACCGAATCTTCCGCCGCAGTCAGGAGCCTGCGATGGGAAACGGAGTGCCAGAATGTATGACTGAGCAAGGGGTTAGTCGACTAGTCGAACTTTGTCGGGTCAATCATGGAAAGCATCTGTGATAGCATAGGGATTTCGGACCCAAATCGGTCAAATTTCTGCACCATCCGGTACACTATTCGGTCGAGTATGAATACTAGACGGGGTTTTCGCAGTGGCAAGCTTGCTGACAACCTCGGATCTTTCCATCAGCTGGGAAGCCGTGTTGCGCTTGGGTCTTTTGATGATCATGCTCTTCCGGTTCCTGAAGAGCCATGCGACTCGAGGGCTAAAAGGAGGGCATTGAATTGGCTGATATGTTGGATCAGGTGTCTCTAGAGTGGGTTCGTCAGGCTCGTGAGGCCTGTCGGAATACTTGCCATTCGTACACTGCTTGATAACAGAGTTATATCCACCATCAATGGCACCAATGTTCGGTGTATTCCCGATCACTGACTGGCGGGAAGTCGTCTCTTTCAACAAGATTTCGGCGGTTAGTGCATTCAGGAAGGCTTCAGCCTTTGCTTTGGCATTCTCGAGATCTTCTAGGACTTCGGTAGAAGATGGTGCATAAATCTTAACCTCTTCTGGCACAGCCAAAACACTAGTATGCCGAGGGGCATCAGTTGTTGGTAGGCATGATGGTGGCTTGCTACCATGAGTGGTATCCAGGGCGCGGTCACTAGCCTTGTCGTCATATGCAAGTCTACCTTCATTTTTCGCTCTCTTCTTCTTGCGTGGGCGCCGATTTCGCGATCTTTTCGCTAGAGAACGGCTTCCATCTAGTGAGCAAGTGGCCCAGCGATTATCGTTGTCGTGAACACAGTCCTCGAATATTACAGGCAAGGAGTCGCTTTCAGGAACCGAGGTCGTATAGCGTTCTCGGGCTAGAGGGCTCAGCGACCGATGCCTGTGCTTTTCAATGCCCTGTTGGAGGCCGTGGGTATCACGTCGAACATCTCGGTGTGGAGCAAAACCCGCCGGGCTGGGAGATCGAGAGCGGTCTCGGGTATGGTCGGGAGAGCGTGGATTTGGGAAGTTTGAAATCTGACGTATGCCAAATGCACGTTGTTGTGAGGCATCCCGGTGAACATCTTTAATGGCTTCCTTTGTGCGTTCCAAATCATCGGCTTCTTGCTTGGATGACAGACCTAAAAGAAGGCTCATCTCGTTCTGCAAGATCAGATATCTGCGTCTGTATGTTGGATGCTTGGTGGCATTCTCCTCAAACCATCCAGTGAGTGCCTCATTCATCTCTTTCAGGTTAGTATCCTCAACATCTGTATGGTAGCACACGTGGAGTAATTTGACAAAACGTTCTAGAAGAGCTTCATCCTGGGAAATGACGTCGTGTTTGATCTGCTCATTCAGCCACGCCATAAGGATGCTGAATGCTTCGGATCGAGGGATGCTATTAATTTTAGCCTCAAGGTCTTCAAGAGACATTTCCCGAAGGTGCTCTATGTCCAGAGACCCGAGGCCCCCGTCGGGTTCCATCGTGAGAATAGAATCGGAGACCGTGCGAGATAACTCGGCTTTCGAAAGTGAAAGATTCCTGGCGGTCTGAGTGTGGGTTTCGGGTCCGTCTAGAGGTTACGGTGAGGAAAACAATCGTGAAGGAGCGAATGGAAGATTATCGGTGTCGTTGCTTAGGCCGTTTCTTGTGCCTGAGCTTTGCGTCCAAGCTATTGCTACTCGCGTAGCTGTCTACGGAACTGCTCTTCTCGGGGTGCTGGAGGTTGAAAGAGACCCAACAATCAGCAACCAGCAACGAAGAAGAAAGCAACGGTGATTGGACGAGTCAGTCGTATGACCCGGAAATGGTCGGTATTGGAAGTCAATCAGAAAAAACAGACTGCAGAGAGATACGTGTTGATGGGTGGAATTGGCAATACGTACGCAAGACGTTTCTTGTCGCGATCTTGTCGCGAGTGTTGGTGGCATGGGATTCTGCTTCCTCTTCAGCTGGGAAGGAAGAAAGGAAGAAAGGGAGAAAGGAATGTCTCCAGGCCGGTCGAAGGTCAACCGGCTCCGAAGGAGAAAGTCACACGAAGCCGCCTGCCTCGGGATGATTGTGCGTGCCGAACAGCAAGCACGTACCGAGGAAGCACGCGGGAGGAAGGCGCTGGGACTCGAAGGGGGGGCAGCGTCGGGATCACTTCGAGCAGGGCAGTTGCTCGGTCGGTAGTGGACATGAGCATGGGTCGTGCTTCCCCTGATTCTTGCTCATGCTATCCACATACCTCATACAAAGGTAGGGACGTTGGACGTCCAACTGCCCTCTATACATGCAGAACTGCACTCGGTAGGCAGGGGCAATTGCTGGATGGCGGCTGCCTGGACCAAGCCCAAAGCCCAGCCTGTCCCCGGCACGGACAACACGTTCCAGTTCTCTTACACACTGCACTGGCTTGGTACGGCAATTGATACCTAAGGTAGACGCAACCTGCTAAGTACCACCTTAAACACTTACACCGTTGGACGGAATGAGTCCTCGGCTAAGGGTTGGGCTCTCTGCTCGCCCCCTTTTCCACGCACGAGTCAGAGAGCGAGATGACAACAGCACTTCAGATAAATAAATCACTGATTTATTTGCTTTGCAAGCCACGCTGACCTGACTACTGCTTGCACCCAGTCCAAGAGCGCCTTGAAGATTCAAACATCAGCCGTCGCCTCCGATGAAGCACATCCTAGATAGATAGTAAGGGTTCTGACTGCCAGGATGTCTGTACAAGAAGGAGATCCGAGGAACTCCAAGAGAATATGAATCACATCATGTCATCGCTCATCGCTTCAAGGCAGCGAATCGCGCTGCTAATTCGTTAACGTCGGGAATACCGGTCCCCTTCCCTTCTCCCTGAGGCCTCGCTGTACCGGCATTACCCGCTTTTTTGCTCGGTTTGAGCTCCATTGAGTTCAGCGTCACTTTGGGTCGTGGGTTTTCTGTTGAAGGGCTTGAGGGATTCACGTGCAACGGATTACTTGGCCCAAGTGTCCGTGGGGGTGTGGCCCGACTCAGGTCCTCCCGCTCCTGCGCTGCTTTGCTATTAGCTGGTAGTTCTGCGTTAGAGATACTGTCCCGTTGGCCATCGCCAGAACTTTCGTTGTCGCCATCACCGTTAAGGTCTTCATCTATAAGCTCAGGCGGCTGCCCGAGCTCTCTTGTCCCCTTGGGCCAGTCGACTCCATAGGCCTTCGCAATCTCTTCGAGGTACCCCTGCACTAGTTCCGGCTTAGGGGGGGACACGCTTAATTTCTTGACAACTTTCTCGGATACAACACCATCCGAGTTTTCCATGGCAGACAATGCGAACTCCTTGCCGAACTTCTCCGCGAGAAGCACACGGACCTGTTGTAGCTCTCTTATTTCCGTCTTGGGTGCAGCATAAATTATGCTTTTAACAGCTTCTTCAAGGCCTGGGTCGCATGTCGGGCTTTCCAGAAGACCAGCCCGAGCGAGAAGAAGCTCACAGTATAACTCGAGAATCTCGTGAAGTTCTGTGGTAATATCGGATCTGATGATATTCTCGGTTCTTATCTTAGCCGAATCGATCTTGCCGACTTCCAAGAGCTGAGCCATGGCCCGCCTCTGCGTCTTTCCCATGGCCTCATCACGCTGTTGGACCATACGAAGACGGGCGATGGATAACTTGAGCTGCACCTTGAGCTTCGCCTAAGTGGTCAAGAAACCGTTTAGTAATCGTTTACTGCAATAGATGTATGAAGGTGGAAGCTGAGTAGCTGGTACTCTGGGGAAGAACTACTCACGACTATCGTTACTGTGGGCGGCATTTTATATATCTGGGAACTGGCTCCGTGTCCCTTTCGAAAAGTAAAATATTTGGTAGGATGGAGATGATGTTGGTCGTTACGGAATGCGCCAGGTAGGCAGCGAGTCACTGTAAGGTTAATATGCTTACGTACATAATCTTATGGCTGCTTGTCTGGTTGTGCATAAGGTACGTACACCGTTAGTGCACAGTCTCCGATAACTCCATAATCACACTAGTGTGCGCCCCGCTAGGTGGTACCTAATACTGCTACTATCGGCAGGGTAACTGACTCGGCCATTCACCCACTCAGACACATCAACAGGGGGTTCATAGGCGAATGATACTCCTGGGTGGCCGAAACATGCGGTAGGCCGACTAATTCTGAACGTTATCTTGCGGTGGACCTTCTGTACGGTACCTATTGCCGGCTCGGTATGACCTCATACCCTTCGTCTTTTCGCGGCTCCCGAAGGCTCGCCACATGGAAAGCTATTTGCGAGGCGCAATCCGCAAGACGGCCTTTGAAATGTAGGCAACGGGAAATCTCCCATAAGCACGGCCGGAGGGAGTGCCTAAGAAGCTACCAGGCGAATGAGTATCTTCTCACAGATCGATTCCCTCAAACTTTTTTCACGGGGTCACGTTATTCTTTGAGACCGTAACCACCATTAAATCCTTTCTAGTGGTATTTTTCTTAGGCTCTTCATCGAAAACGCCTCATCAACGTGGCGGCTCAACAGCCGGTCTCGAGGGCTTAGCAGCTCGGTTCAAGCACTCTTGCAATTGACCTTACGGGATTCCGCCTAATGGTCTATACTGCGAAGAAAAAATGGGTTGGGACTCGCGGAAATGGGGCCTGCCAGAAAAATATCAACACCTGGTCGACGCCGTCGCAAAGAACTTGCGCAAAAGCAGTGTTTGGCAGCCCATACTCAAGAATGTACTCGCCAACACTATCGCCATCATACTTGCTGTCATCCCTTCGGTAGTTCGTGTCTATGGCACATCGACCTATCTCGGGGCTATGGTCGCAGCCTTCGGCCAACCAGGGCAACGCTTCGGGAAGAGTAAGTTCACCACAATGCATCGTGTCTCTGTCAGCTGCCCTGCACTATTGAGGACTATCCTAGCACGCGGTTCAAGAACGCCAGCCCAAACAAGTGGGCCAATGCCTGGTGTTGTTGTTGTCCAATATCACACCCATCTTCCAAGCTCTGGTGGTATTCCTAACTAAAATTGCGGCAGTGGTAGAAACGCTCTTCTTAATAGCGCTCGGTACTCTCCTAGGTCTTGGATGGGGTAATCTTGGCCTGTATCTGTCCAGTCTCGTATATGCCGACAACGTCAGTGCTGCTTGGGCTATTCGGGGTATATTCTTCACTGCTGCGGTCATTTTGCATGGTGTACTCCGATCGTCAGCCCCGAGACTGTTCCAGCTCATTTTATTCTTCGCGCTGATTAATCTGACCGTGCTGACCAGCGCCGCAAAGGTCGTAACCTTATCAGCCTTCACAACCGTGGTATATCCTATATTCTCGGCCATCGGAGTGGTAGTCTTGGTGAACGTTACAATTCTGCCGCAATTCTCAAGTAGCTTCTTGGGCACTTGCACAATAGAGGCCTTAACAAAAACCATTGAGTCATTCCAAAAGGCTGGTGACTGGTTCATGTCGCATACTGAAGATGGGGAGGGAGAAAATTCCCCAGAGGCGATGCGCGCAAGACTTGCCACTCTTACTGATGAGAAGCCTAAGCTGCGAGCCTCCCTCGGTAGCTGCAAGGCAACCCAAGCAGAGAGCAACTTCGAATTGGCGCTGGCAGTTTTGCCTCCATCGTTGCTGAAGCCGATAAGCGTAACTATGATGACTCGCCTTGTCCAAGTGACAATTAGCCTCATCAACGCCTGCGAGAGTAAATCTGCTTTGGAAGCGCGTGGCCAGATGAATTATGTGCTAGACGAAGAAATCAAAGGGAAAGCGGATGGCAGCGAATCTGACACGGATTCAAGTTCAGATGTAGCGGTTGCAAAACGACAGCGCGATATCGATCTCATTAAACCTATCCACGAGCTTGAGTCGGGTGATATCGATGCTTTAGAGCACATCATGTCACAGATTCGCCAGCCGGCCAAAGATATGCATGATCAAATCCAAGATGCCGTTAACCTCATCACATATGCTCTAGCCTACTGTTATGACGTGTCAGAACTGCCTTCTAAATCCGCAATACCTCACGAGATCTCTCTTCCTGGGATGGATGCACGCATCGAGATGTTCACTGATGCTCTAGCCAAATTCGATGTCGACTCGGCTGCTGCGCTTGAGACTGCCGCGGCGGTTGAGACTGCTGCTGCTCTGGAGGCTGCCGCTGTCGCCACAGACGACGGTTATCCTGTAGGTTTCCTTATGGTTTTACCAGCCTCCCTTACCTCGTTGAAACGGTAAATGGCTTTTTGTCCGCGTCATTTGCTTTCTGACATGATTTTCAATAGGGCCATATTGCACCTCGCATGGAAACTCACTTGGCTGCTTCTTTTCTTATCAGCATTAGCCGGGCGGCTAGGCATGTTCTGGAAATGCTGCAACATGCTAGGACATTGGTCGAAAGAAGGCAGAGTAGACATGGCCGTCGAAGTCTATACTTCCCTCGTATCAGCTGGAAGAAGTGGCTTGTTTCCGGAGGAGAGAAAGACTACAATGTATTACCCGAGAGTGCTCGAAAAGAAGCACGGGCCGGACATGGAGCTGTAGCGGATAGTAAAAACGGGGAAGACGAAAGCGCCGACGAGACCTGTGATACACTTCTCCGGCCAATCTCCGATGAGGAATCGGGCGCGAGTGGTGTCAAGAAAGAACCCCAATCTCAAAACAGGCAAGGGCCGTGCACGGAAGGTCCGCGCAAATCGCCAAGGAGTAACTCTCTCTGGATACGGGGGCTGACCGCCGATGCCTTTGAGTTCTTTCTGGACTCGGATCATCTTCGCTTCGCGCTGAAAATGGCCGTCGCGGCCTTACTTGTTACATGGCCTGCATTCGTGCCGTCACTAAACCCTTGGTATGTCTCAGTGCGAGGAACATGGGCTACCCTACAGTTAATTATTGTGTTCGAAGTCGCTATTGGTACTTCTTTCCGAGGATTTTTCCTGAGAGCGCTTGGGACCATATATGGCTGCTCAGTTGGTCTCATTGCTTGGGAAATTGGGCAGGGAAATATACCGGTCCTAGTCGTTATCCTCACCATTGGGCTTCTGCCGGCAGGTTACGTCCAGGTGGCTACACCGGTAAGCAATTTTGATGATTATCCCTATATATTCTGGTCATCCTCAACAATACGAGGCCTGGCTTTACGGTCTCGACATGTCTCATAGCCTCGCAGACCTTGTTTAATATAGTCATTGCTAATTTCGAACATCGCAGTACGTCAAAGCCGGTGTAATAGCCATGGTAAGCTTATCAGTAGTCGGTATCGGTATGTAAACACGTTGTTGTTGATGGCAAAGCTATTTACTCACCTGAATATATAGCAACTGTTGTTAGGGCGAACGATGACTTGGCCTGGCAAGTTTACGTCAAACGACTCATCTGTTTTCTTGTAGGCGGTGCAGTGGCACTGCTGATCGAGCTGTCTCTATTTCCAGTACGTGCGAGAGACAGACTAGTCGAGTCTTTGGCATCGACAATCTCACAAGTCTCCGTCATGGGTTCCTTCGTGGCCGTGGGGGTCGATTCGCCCAATATGATCGACGCCAAGTCACAGACCATCGACACAAATTTCAGAGCTGCTAAGGAGAAAGCGGAACAAGCACTTGAAGCTGCTAGGACATTTTTACCCTTCTGTTTGACTGAGCCGCGAATCAAGGGCACTTTCAAAGACCAAGAATTGGTCTATGATCATATGATCAATGTTCTTTCCCAGATTATCGATCGTTTGGATAACATGATAAATATACGGAAACTATTCGGAAGTACGGTGCTCAAAGAATTGCACGCGGAAATTTTGCCGTACAGGAGAAACGTTTCTGCCTGCGTCGCTCTCACCCTATTCGCCGTTCAAGAGGCCTTGGTAACTAAATTGCCGCTGCCGCAGTTTTTACCATCCAGTCGCCTGGCTCAGCTTCGATATATAGCGCGCACTCGAGAGCTCTTGATAGCACATGGGCAAGTAACCCAAGCAGAAAGTGATACTGGGACCCAGATCGCACCGGATTCTCCACACGATCAGCCTAGGGCCTCGAGTGACACGGCTCCCAAATTAATAGCGCGGCAAGACTTTCTAGCATGGAAAGCCGCGGCTGGAGGTTTGATGGAAATTGTTGAGTACCTCGAGGAACTGGCCAATCTTGCCAAGCTATTAGTTGGTATAAACGCCTTTCTTAGCGGCTTGCTTGAGAGTCGTAAAGTTCACGATTTTGATGCCGCAAGGAGAGCACGAGAGTCTAAAGCTGCGCCTCCGGGAACGAAGACAATGAGCGGTGGGAAGACAGGAATTAATCGGGATAGGGACAAAAGCCAAAGTTCCACATCGTTTCTTAGGAGGTCTTCGGTTGCACTGCGCGGACCATCGGCCGCAGGCCTGCGCAAACGCCGGACATCCGGTACCAGCTCAGCAGCTGTAGGGAGTTCTACTTTGGGTAATGACGGTACCGCTGAAGGGGATGATATTCCCGAGAGTTCCCATGGTGCCACATCGAAAAGGGTAGGAGAGAACGACAGGTCTGCTAGCTTCAAAACGGAGGATTCTCAGGATTCGAAGGGGAAAAGCTTGGCTCGCAGCTCGGACGACCTAACTGCAACGGCACGAAGCTCTGGATAACTCATGGGGTTTGGCACGTGGGGCTTTGACGTCTGCCCCGGTGACGTTTGGTATTTCTTGGGCTAGAATGGTGAGCGAGTGATACTAGACTGAGATGGGCGTGTTATTGCCATTTGGTAGGAGACATGATTTATGTCACGACGAGTCAGAAGGGCTCGGAATTGGCATTAAGCTGGCTTTTTACAACAAGGCTTTGTTGTACATGATTAATGAAGGTGTACATCATGTATTGTGTCTTGTATATGCTCAGTTCTCGGGGGCGAACACAGTTGTTAGTTCGACTACATAGTCCCGACTTAGATAACTCACAACTTTATACCCGTATTCGCATCTGATGTGAGGTAAATAGTGAATTCTAGTTGACCTGTCACTGTATAGACGTGGTGATCATGTTGGTGCTTAACAGGTAGGGAGGTCAATCTGTAACTCTTAACGTTTTGTAGCATCTCAAGGGGCTCAGACAACACACTGGGGTATCCGTCTGCCTAGCCACCCCGATAAACCCAAAAGTCATGGACAGACTTTGCGATTTAGATCATTTCATGAGACTTCTGCGTTTCGTGTGTAAAAAATACCTCACTGACTGCGGATATCCGCTCACCATGCCACATGCGCTCTGATCGAGTTGTTAGTATGGTAGTTCACGTTGCTACGCAGTGCGCCGTGACAACGAATAGGAATGCAACGGCTCGTTTCCCTCGAGTCAACTGTCACAATAGACGAATGCTTGACGATGGCTCAGAGATAGATCGCCTCATGATCAGCCTCTGACGGAGTCTCTATGATAGTATGACCTGGATGATATTATGGTGTTGCTTGGACGAGGGTCTTATCTTTCAATATATCTTTCCAGTGTACGCTTGACGCCCTACGGGTTCACCAGAACGTACAGCTCAGCCCGAAGCCCGTCAAAGCAACTATCATAGCGCTGTTTAAATAGGTCGAGCAAAACGTCCGGCGGGAGAGGTTCATGATATACTAACTTGCTTCCGAGTCATTTTTTTTCGGCGTGCTTTTTATTATATTAATATATCCCTATCGTAAGAACCTATGAAGACGTTATAAAACCACCAGAGCGACGGATGAATAACCCCCCGCAAGTGTCAGCACAAGTTCACGTATAGAACCACAGGCACAGGAGGGGAAAAACGAAAGGACCCGTCCGCGGCGTGGATAAGTTAGATAGATGAAATACCCCGAAAAGGAATAAAGGAATAGCTGTTCTCCCCCCGCCTCCCCATATTCTTCTCGTCTCCTAATAAGTACTTTCCTATCGAGGGTTGTTGGCTTAGCTGGTTTCCTAATTTAGACGCCGGTTCGAATCCTACACTATTCTCAGCTCAGCCTCCCTCGCGGCTCAGCATTCAACTTGGTTCCTCGTTTCGGACCGGACCCGCCATTCTTTTTTTCTCACGTTCTAGACTAGGCCGGGGGTTCATGGGATGAATTACGTATGCGGGCGTGAATATGGTCGGGACTCGGAACCCAGGGGACGAGTGATCGTCATTAGCGGATCGTTGAACGGCGTCATCTTGCGATGCTTGTGATAGCTTGTCAATAGGCAGACCAATAATGGCCGCCGATACTTTCCACATTTGAGCTTGCTTGTTGGGTGTTCCTGTTCCTGTTCCTGTCGTGTTGGATGCGTGTCGCTGCTGCTGACGTTTTACTATCCGGATCTGGGCATTCATTGGGTTACCGAGAAGGATTTACTGAGGACTGCACAGGTTACTACGTGGGGTCACCTGCCTCTGCGTCTAGACATTGTCTCCCAATCGATACATATTTAACCAGCAACCGAAGAAAGGAAGTATACTCATAGGTGTATAGGTGTACATTTTAATTATAGATCTGTCCCTTACCCCATCCGCGTCGTGGGCCGACGGATCTCTGCAAGTCGACTCCCCCCTGTAGTCCTCGACGAGAGCGATGTAACATCGACAGTGTTGTTCGAGAAGACAGCGAGTTTCTTGACGATACGGAAGGAAGACGCGCGGAGGAATGCTCAATGGAGCTAGGAATAGATAAACGCGGCCTTCGGGACCGGCACAAGCCGTCGCAAACGCGCACTAATATAATCACCTTCCTCTTTCTATGAGGGTCTGGCCAGTCGATTAATCCGTCGTTCACGCGGATAAATACGGCATATAGGCAACGTATATGCGTCGTCCAGGGTGTGATGTGTACTTGTGTGCGCGGTGATCCTAGATACGCAGAGCAGTACGCTGTACGTCTGCTGAGGGCTCCGTGGACTTTCATAATCTGCCATGTCCTGCCAAGGCTTCATCGCAAAGCTGTTGGCTTTGAGCGATCAATCAGCCCTGTGCCCCTATAATAACGGCTTGGCAACCTCATTCTACAAATTATCGATGCTGACAAGTATTGGTGCCCGTATGGTAGGTAATATAATAGGTCTTACCTAATAACTGTATTCTTTACGAGACCGAGCAAATGCACCAATCGCGTGGTATCAATGAGTAGCGTCAAGACCGCGTGCTGCCCCTGTCTAGACCAGATTTCTGGCGATCAACGGGACAAGGGGGTGGAGAGGAGGGCATGGGTGGGCGTTGCAACTCAACTCTACATCGAGTCTGAAACGAACCCGAAAGGCAAGGCATCTTTCGCTGTGTCTGGCGACGTGTGTGCCTTTTGTGCAGCCAAAGGGCCGAGACAGTCACATCGTGGTTTTTCAACGGATCTGCCCATGTGCAATGCGAGCGGCACGGGCCCGCTTGCCCCTGACGACGTGGGCATGCATGGATGCAGACCAACCGTGTAAGTAGGTAGCTTTAAATAATCACTCGCTTGTGAAACTCTGCTGTTAGGATCTTGCTGTTTCTTCCTTCATCCTATGCCATTTTGCAACATGAACTGGTATGGCCCGGGCTTAAACTCCTGTGAGGTGCCAAAACCATCGGCTAATATGCTGCCGGCTCGAGCCTGGAATCCACCGAAATTGTTGTTTCGCCTTGCGAGTCTCAATAGCCAAAGGAAACCCTGACCACTAAAGCAACCCCAGTGATCATCTATTGTCCGAATATCTCCACGCCTGTTTTATGGATATCGGATTCACCGTCTATTCACTCGGCCATGGCGACCGATTATCTCGGCTTCGACGTAAATGAGACGGGGACTATCCTGTTCATCATCCAGGTAGTCTTTCTCATATCCGCATGGCTCGCGTCGCTCATGCGGGCGTTCGTGAAGCTCGTGCTGCTCAGAAGAGTCACGATAGATGACTATCTCATGCTACTAAGCCTGGTAAGAAGTCCGAAGCAAAAAAAAAGGAAGAATAATGGCGTAGAGCGTCATAAATGCTAATTTATCCGGAGAGCAGCTCGGCTATACAGTCACGGGGTATTTCGTTATTAGTGCCGTCGTAAACGGCGGTTTAGGCAAGCCTGCCGCTGAGCTCGGCGAAGATGCCACAGAAAAAGTACGGATCCAGCTTCGGGCCTTGTACAGCAACATGGCGCTATCAGGCCCGGTGTCGTGCCTGTTCCGGGTTTCCATTGCTTTGTTCCTATTGCGGATCGCGATGAAAAAATGGCAGCGACTCGTCTTGCAGGGTATCATAATTACAACGACGGTCACGACCATCGTGTATTTCTTCATCACCGTGTTCCAATGCTCACCCCCGTCATACTTTTGGCAAATGGTCGGGGCGGTCGAGTCGGGATCCTGTGACCTCGGTAGGGCGGTCTATGTCGTTACCATAGTATGGGGCTCATTAAATGCTGCGATGGACTGGATCCTGGGTCTTCTCCCTATCATCGGTGAGTCATTCCAGGAGCCAAGTTTCATTTATTTTGTGCTGTGACAAACGGGCGAATCCTTTATTACAGCCCAGAAATGGTGTGCTTTAGAGTTCGATGTGTTCTTGAGATGTCCACAGGCTTTTTGGCTTTGTGAGGAGGCCAGATTACTGACTTTTCCTTTCGTTGAAGTATTGTGGCACGTTCGGATAAATTGGCAGTCGAAAGTTGGTATCACAAGTGTGCTGAGCTTCGGAATCATGTAAGTCTTTCGCGCCACCTTGATTGCAAAAAGCCGACTGTGCTAACACTCTTAGCGCTGGCATTGCCCTAATCATCCGTTTAGTTTATATTGGCGAAAATACCGGCAAGGTAGATGTTAGAATGCTGTAAGCTCTCTCTTCGGTGTGCAACATACTTCCCGATGCTAATCCGCCACTCGTAGAGCCGTCTCAATTACCGCAACCGTCGAGCTTTCCTTGGGGATCGTGGCTGGATGTATCGTTACGCTCCCACCGCTCTTCAAGAAATTACGAGCCAACCTCGGCTCCCATGAAAAATCCTCCCCAGACACGATTCCGTGGCAGGTCTCGTTCATAGAACCAATGCCACAGCGTGGAAGCGTTGAAAATTTCATCATGGCATCGCCGCGGCGGCTACGCGGGACAAGGTCTCCACGACCAGGCACTCCGTCCATAAAGCGAATAGCGTCGTCGTTGTTTTGGGATTACGAGGCTGAAGCTGGCGGGGAGGGAAATGGGAATGAGACGCCTCCAGCCACAGAGATTCAAGTTCGCACATCGATCAGCGTTACGTCACAGCCGTCCGACGGCCATGTTCTCGCCAGCGATGTCAGTTTTGACATTAAGCCTCTCCCTATGACACCTCCGCCGCCGAAGCTCAAGGACCGACCCATAAGGTTACGACCCCATACTCCTACTGTATTTATATGATTTCCCTAGTTGGCGTTTTAGGAGTACAGTCCGCGAATAGATACCAATTGTTCTTTTTTTGCTTCTGACCCGTTCGGAAATGGGTCACCTTGGATAGAGTACCTATCAGATGCAATGGGGGCATAAAACTGCCGGCGTCGTCGACCCACTTCGTCTCCGGATTGGGGATTAAATCCGTACACGGAACTCGTTAGAAAGCACTCCGGAGACAAGTTGTAATGTGAGCGAGATGGTAGTATGATATTACCAGCATGCCCGTGCTCGCCATGGCCCGATATATGGCGTCGTAAAAGACATCATCGGTCCATTTGGTCTCCACGAGAGTGAGTACTACCACAGCAGGAGTTTATGATGTGTCTAGGCCCTCGAGCCGACTGCTTGTTCGCGCCGCAGGATTTTGGTAGGTTGAGGGCCTCATGTCCCGGACTCACTTACGCTCCGTCGTGTGTAGCTCCGGGACGAGAGTCTCGGCTGAAGTCAATCGTTGGTGAAGTTTATGAGTGCACATATTAAGGACCCACCCTTGGCAAACTCCAAACCCCGATAGTCGCGGATAGGTCCGCTTTCAACTAACTGTATGCTCTCATCCGGAATCAATGCTTTGTAGGTATGTAAAACGCCTCCAATGACTCTGATGAAGTTATTGGCAATCAAACTCGCTAGCAATATATTGAACAGCTTCCTAGGTATACAGTATACTCAGATAAAACACCACAGGCAATTCCCTTGACCTGTTGAGATGCTACCCGGTCCGTTGTTTTCTTTCCTTTAATCACATCTTAATATGAATATGGATATATCCGTGTTATCGTGCGCCAAACGAGTGATTACATAAGGCAATGAGCTTTGTGGAGATCTGCCGGCCCCTTTTGGACGATGGCGTACCTGGTCAGTTGCGAAACACGCCGCGGGCTGAGTACACCTGCTTTCTAGCTCTACCCTCGGAATACCGCTCCCAGGGTCTTCCCATGACAACAACCACAACGAAGGACATCAGCGTCGTGTCATAAAGTCGCACCGCCATATCGTCAAACGGGCCGCGTCCGCAGGCCACCATTCCGCCGCCATGAAGCCCGTCGTCGGGGCTATGCAAGCATGGTCTTGGTATGTTCTCCACGACCATGTCTCTCTCCATCCCGTCTATCTCCTTCATTTTGCGCCCGAATGAGATGAATAGCAAACGGGGCAAGGGATGGTTTCTAAATCAAATAATGAAATGGGAAGAAGACGTATGCTTTAGTGATATCTTGAATTGACCATTTTGTGTTCCAGCTTCGTCATCTCCGTCTTCGCCATCATTATACTCTCCGTCCTAGGCGCTCTGTATCGCACCAAGCACCACGAGCTTGTTGGCGGCATAAACGATCCGGATAACACCACCGAAGTCTCGAGCACGATATTTACGGCTGTGATTGTATACATGGTATGTTGCTAGGCCGATCATGCCGCTCCCGTTGTACCGCCATTTTCCTACGTATCCGGGTGGGGGGGACAATTCTGCTTGCTCTCGAGGTGTGTTGTATTGGGAGACCAATGGCTAACGATTCGATGTGTCGTCTGCAGGGCTTCCTTGTGTGCTGCGGTTGCCAGGGTCTGCTGCACATGCGCGAGCAACGACGAGGAGCCATCGCTCTACGATAGGCGAATACCCATTGCGATTCGGTTTCTATACGAATATGTATATGTAGATTCGGGGTTGTGTTTACGTGTTATTGAAACTTGGCGTCTCGGGGTATCAGTGTTTAGTAATAGGTATAACTGATGATTATATCGACGATGAACGGAATACGTCCAAAGCCAGATACGGCTGCCCCCCGCCGCACAGTGTTCCCCGTCGACTGCAAGGGCCTATTATTGGCGATTGGATCTGAAGATCTGGGTTTGCTTGGGTGGGTGGTGCGCCGTGGAGAGAGAGCTGCGAGCTTGGTGTCCGAGATCCCGATATTTTACCTTCGGCTCGCAGACGGCAATGGTTGCTTGAGTCTTGATGTACGTCTAGCTGCGATGAGCATGCCAATATAGGGCACTAGGGTCCAGGGCTATGCAATGGAGTTGCACTTGGTCCTTGGAGAGGGGCCTACGTGCCATTACATCTGCGATACCGCAGGTTCAATATTCAGGTCAGTCAGACGTCCAGCAGATCAGATCGTAAGAATCCATTGGTTACTGCATTGTTTATTGGTCGCCCCTCTCGCCCCTCCCAAGTCGGACGATCTCGTCATGTTCATGGGCCATCTGGGAAGCCAGAAAGTGATAGCCCCCAACGACGATCCCACACGTTGTGTGATTGCCGGTTTGGGAGGGATTTTATGGTTGCTTCGGCTCCCAGACACAGGATAGGTACTACGCGTGAATGCAAGCTCCAGCCAATTGATCAAAAGATTCTAGCATAGCGAAAATCGAGGCCCTGGGGAACCCGGCCAATGCCTTTCTGTTCCCCAATACCCAGGCATGCAAACCTTTCTTCCCCTCGGTTCTAAAGAAGGAATAGATGTGGCAACTGGCTGCATCGTACGCCATGCACGAGGAGCCGTGCCATTCAAGGGCCGTAAAGCCATATCCTCCCTCCCGAAAGCGGAGAGCTACTGGTGCATAGGAAACCTCAGCACGAATACCCCTAGTATCAGCCGGGGTTGGTTCGCTGACAGCGGCGGCGACGAGGGAACGTCCTACCGCATACTGCCGTGTCAGCACAGCCTTGGTCCCATCTGGGAGACTCTACCGAGATCGTACAAATCTATACATCCACGGGTACATGCATACGGACAGGCACGGCTGCTGGACACGACGCCGTTCAATACGCGAAGCTCATAGCCCAGGACGTCGTACCTTGAACCAGCACCCTGATTGCACATGCTGTGCTCCGTCCGCCAAGCTGCTTGCGCGTAAGCGCCGGCCGTTTACGTGCGACGAGGGCCCAGCTGCATTCGCGTTCGTGTAGTCGTTTCATTTCGTTTTTACGTCTCCCGCCGTCTCCGCCGTTGCGTTCCGCATTTGATTCCATGCCGACGCCCCTCCCGATCCCATTGCTTGTCTCGCTTCTCTCATACGGCCGCCTCTGGATTCGCTGCTTTAGATGGTCATCTCCGGTCGTCTTAATCTTAATTAATCTCGAAGTTAAATTGCACAAGTCAACGCTTGCGCGGTCTTTTATTCTTGATGATGCAAGTTCCCGCCGCCGGGCATGTCTACGATACGTCGCAAAGACATTTTCGTCCACGAAATGGCCATGTCCGTTTCTGCCCCAATATTATATAAGCCTTATTGTCTAGTTGAGGTGCTCTAGATGACGCACTCTGTTTCCCTCAGACTGTCCTGCTGCCATCAACGGCCCGAATCCACCAGTCAGCGAGCCTCTCCCGTCATGAGTTACTAAGAGGTACGTATGAGATGGGAGTAGCGTTACAATCCAGTGTCGAACGAGCCAACGACAAACAAATTCACCTGACGGGGCCCGATGACTCCAATGAGGAGCGAAGCCGCTCATTCTTCTATTCATTCCCGCGTATCCTCTTTACCCCTCAGACTTATCAGTCCTCGTTCGCTTATCTTCCCCGTTTGGCCTGTCTGAGGAGAAAGGACGTATAAAGACGTATAAACATCTTCGCTTTATATTGGTAACTTGCTTACAGAATAGAAGAGAACGGGTTGTTAATTGACCACCCCTTGGCACATGAGAGTGACACTGATAAACCGGCATCCAGCACAATACCCATTTCAGATAGAGTGCCGCGTAGATGATTTCATGGCGTCGGAGTGTCCCGTAACCTTGTACGAAGTGGGAAGAGTAACTCAAGGGTATCATCGGCAGTCTACAACGATCAAGATGTATGACTTTAACCAACCCCTCCCGCCCCCTTATACGGTATAAAGGGGAGAGATACGAGGGTGGCTGCGTATCAGTATATGAAACTATATAGCTTCGAAAAACCCCGACTGCCTCTTATATGAGGCTGTGTTGGATGTTGACTCTATTGGCCATAGTGGTCAGTTTGAGTCCAATAGAGAGCCTTTGCCCTAGAATTTTCTAGTTGGTTAACAGGCGACGACGTCTACTCAAGGCCAAGGCCCTATACTGTATACAGGAAGCCCGTCGTACTATAATTAGGTAGGGCTATCTAGATACTGTAACCGCGATTCATGTCTTGTGAGGCCGTCATGGCAACGTGACGTCATGGTTCCGGAGGCAGGCTTTCCCGTGCTCGAAGCATACGCTGGAGGGGATACGGCGTTGGTGCTAGCTACACACGTACGGGTCTACTTTTGGATAAGACAGAGTAGGCTTGGTTACGCTAGTTTGGCAATCCGGCAATGCGGCAAAAGCCTGAAGATCTACAGGGGGAACATGTCATCAGCTAGTTGAGGAAGTGCACGCGGGTTTGCGCACGGGTGGTGAGAGAGTCAGGATGTATAATAGCGAGAATCCAGCTTCGACATTGGCTGGCAGGCCGAGTGACAGTAGCACAATGTATAGTCCCGACTCACTTAATCCGGACAATAACCAATACGGTAGTAATGAAGATATTATGGGATTTATTGGCCTCAGGATAAGGCCTTGGTTGAGCGTGCGATGGTACTTGGAGGAAGTTAAGTTTCAATCGACCAAGGCCGACGCCGTCGGCAATGGGCTGTGTGAATCGCACCGCAGCAAAACACGTAATGACCGACCAAGTGATTGCGGACTGTGTCCGTTCAATGTGCTAAATCGGGACCTCCATATCTCGTTGACGGCTTGATAGACTGATACATCGGGTATATATCCAAGTCATCTGGTCTGTCCATAGCCACTAGATAGATATAAGATATCTCATGATGCCCCTGTGTCTTTGGCTTTGAACTCCTATCTCGACAGGCACTGCTTGACAGAGGTTCAACGGCAAGAACCTGATTCTCAACTTCAGTATCGCTACGCTTGTCAATCGACATAAACGAGATGCGTTTTTCAAGCTTTCTCTCCTCGGCCGTCGCCTTGGGCACTTGTGCCCTTGCGCAGTCTGAGACTACTGGGGTGAGCCATCCCGCAAGCCATCTGTTCGTAAAGATGACCTTAGTGACTAACACTCGCCTACAGCTACTGGGAGATGCTATCCCCGTGACCAACAACCCTCCCGGGGTAGTCGCCATTGCCGTGCTCCCAGAAGACGCATTCACACCGGAAGGTCTCGACGGCAACGTCAGAGGTTGGGTCCAAGTGACTACCGGCCCTGATGGGGTTGGTGCCAACTTCGAGGTCTTGTTTTACAATCTGCCTCCGGATGGCGGACCTTTCAGTACGTCACATGATTCGCATTGTTACCGATGAGCAATATATGTTAGCTAACGATTACACAGTCTACCACATCCATGTCGACCCTGTCGTCGACGGCAATTGTACCAACACTCAAGCCCATCTCGACCCTTTCATTCGAGGCGAGAGCCCGCCCTGCGATGCCACCCGGCCCGAAACATGCCAGTACGTATGCCAGACTCGTTTGTTTTCCCGGTCCGCAAAAACCGGATGACTCTTGCCATAACTTGAAACTATGACTAATCCCGGATGGGCAAATAGAGTCGGTGATCTGAGCGGCAAGCACGGCGCAGTCACGTCGGACCCCTTCATAGCCAGTTACCACGACCCCTTCCTCTCCGTGGTCGAAGGCCCCGGCTCGTATTTCCTCAACCGCAGCATGGTGTTCCACTATGCCAACACGACGCGAATCACATGCAGCAACTTCAAGATCATCGGGCAGGGCGGTGACGCCAACACCAAGTAGCGCCTAAACGCCGTAAACCGGTCGTGGAACATCGTTCACCTCCCCGTACGCCCCACGGCAGCCGTCGCCATCGGCTTGTGGGGGGACGAGCCGGGTTGCTCTCGACGGACTCCGACCAACCAGCCCAGCGGATTGAATGATGGAGAAAATGGCGAGCACATATTTTTTTTTTTTGCGTTTCTGGGCGTTTTTTTGGTCCCCACCACGGCTTAGCGGAGCCTGCATGAAGTTTTTTTTTTTTTTCTTTCGCGGTGATCTGACGGCGGCAAGCAGGCAGAGTTGCAGCATGTAATAAGAAGAGGGGAGGGATTTGCGTACCTCGTAGTTTTCTTTGCTTACATAGTGATAAGTACGCGTGTGTGAAATGAAGATTGGCAGACTTACACTCCAAGACGAGATGATTATAGTCTCCGTATGGCTTTCTGAGCGCGTATATACGATCTCGAGCTCGAGATATCGTTGTGGTCGTTATACGATGCTCCGGGTATGAAGAGTGAGCTATGGTAGCAACGCTAAAGTCGATGACACCGCGCGTTCTGGATATCACCTACCGTTTGAAGCTTAGAGTCGCTTGCTGTACATGGTGGGCTCGCTACTACGCACACTTCGATATATTACCGACGCAGATGTGCCTCCGGGATGGCACGGCAGGGGAATCCCATGATCGATTCCGGCATGCCTGCGAACATCGCCCTGTCGCTAGACCGGGTACATCAGATCATGCATCGTCTCGTTCCGGACGGGACGGAGACTCTTAGCGCGGCGTCCAGCAGCCTCGAGGCATATCTATCCCATCGTCAGCAAGTGCCGTAATGCCGTATCGTAATCCCGTACGTGCCTACGTGCCCCCGGGAGGGGGCAGACCAGAACTGACGTGACAAAGGCCCCCCCGCCCGGCATTTCGAAGCGCTGGAGTATAGATATGCGCATCAAAATTGGGCAGCCTATAGACAGCTCTTATCCCTACGTCAAAGCAGTTATAATGGTGCGACTATGACTGGGTATCTGCCTATATCCCGTACATAGTATGGTGGGTTTGCACGTCAAGTGGAGCGACTATGCGTCGATGGGGTCAATATAGGGTCATTATGTAGGCGGTTATTACAGTAGTCTGCATGTATAGTCGAGGCTTTGCAGCAGCAGCGACGGCGACAACGAGGCACAGCAATCATTTGAGCAGAGTTATCATGTAAGGCTAGGTTGACCGTAGTTAATAGACTCGATATCTAGTTGTGGTAGTCTATGGAGTGTTATACTCGCATTGCTGTGGATTATAGATTAGGTTTGTAATCAGGTACGGCTCACCGTTGGGGGCCTGGGAGACGATGTCACGATACTATCTACTTAGTATTCCGTAGTTACCCAGTAGTTGAGTTAAGGTAGTTTAGTTGGTGACGACCGAGTTTGGCCAGGAGAGGTTCGGGAACCCTGTTACATGTGTGTGCATTACATGTGTGGTTTTGATATCTCAACTCGCTGCGCATTCATGACAAATCAAGAAAATGGTATAACTAATTACGGGATCGGCTTGTCTCTTCGGGGGTTTGTGGTTAGATGAAAACGCGACACTTCAATTGCGGATACCTGCTCACACAAGTTCTAATATAATCACTTCAAGTCGTAATGAAATACCGACTCCAGCTATGAAGTTCTATGAAGTTGGTGGTTGCGATGTCCTTGACTTTCAGAATCTGTTAGGACAACTAACTTGGTCTATATAGATAGCAGGTCGATCATAAGTTCTATAACATACCGATCTATCTCCGAGTTGTTCGTTTGTATTCCGTACATAGCGCCGAAATCAGGCATGTGCGGTGATGAATTGGCCCTGAAACAGTGTTTCTTCGCCGTTCGAGCCGTTAGGCATAAGGCATACTAAAACTTGGGTGAGCTCGATACTGTAGTTATAGGTAACTGCTACGATCTCACGAGGCGCAGTCGCTGAAGCCCTATAAGGGTCATATAGAAAATCGACGCACACTGTGAGGATATGTAGTCTCAACTCTCAACTGAGGTATTCCGTAGTTTAGCCCTTTGAGTGGTTGAGCGAAACCCAAAGAAGAAGAAGCGGGTACACATACCCACTCCGGTAGCATCCCTTATTTCCAGCTTTATTTTCAAGCTGCGGGGTGGCCCGATTGTTCCCACGGCTGTCGTCATCATCACCATCGCTGTCCACCACCAGTCCTGCCTCGGCTGCATATTTTTTGAGGTATTTCGCCCTTACTGCCCAGATCCCAGCCTTTGTTGCTCCAATCCGCGGAACTTGGTCAGATCTAGTGGTAGGACAGCTGCCTCGTTTTGAGCTGCAGCAAGGGTTGGCGAACCGGGTGGGTGACCCAGTCACGGTATTTGCTGCTTATTATATGCTCCCAGGTTAATAACTAGGTTAGGTGGGTTAATAACTTAATACATCGCATGTTGAAGGCAGTTGACTACTTAGTATCTAATATTCCTGGTCGTCTATTCCGACTGCCGAGTGCTCTCCGTCGCGTCTAGGCCATCGTATGTGCTCTATGCCTAAGGCACCCATCTACTATAGATGCGTGCGGCAATGCGGTTCACGCGCGGAGGATCGTCTTCAGCCGGCGTCGAGCTCCACCGCCAGACTGTGACGCGGATGCAGATGGGTTCACGTGTCACTGGCGGCCGTGAACCTGTCGACGAGGACACATGATGCTCGAATCTGTCTACTGTGTTGCATGCGTCTGCCGGCAGGGCCTGCCCAACCCCCAACTCGGTCTGAATGCAAATGCTTCTGGCCTAATCCCGAGCATCCACTTTCCTGAACGGCTTAGACGACGAGCCCGAAGCATCGACGTAGACCAAGATAAGCAACGACGCTGCAGCGTCCACGCTGCCTGAGGGACACCACCCAAGATGCTATGGACGTCCTAACGCCGGTATTATTTCTTTTTGTTCGCTACTATCGAACGATTCTCACCCCCACCAGCTCCGCAGAACTGGGGCTTTGCTTGGCTCTGCCTGACTTGCCTGGAAGGGGAATGGTTCATCACTTCAGCGAGCTTCAACTATCGATTGACATCACCCCCCCAGGGGTTACAATTGCAACGTGATTGGCCCGAGCCTCATTTTGACCCCTTCATCAGTCAGGGTCTGTTCCGCCATTCGGCAGATCCATATCAGTTAGTCCTCGGTCGGGCCTTGCCCATAAGATACCGGAGTCCGCGAGCGATGCGCTCAGGAAATCGCTTTCGACAAAGATGACAAAGATGACGGTATAGCTAAGCGTATTAATAACCATGGGACGCACGCTATGCGCGGCCATGCCTCCGTGCCATGCCTCCATGTCATGGCCCTCGGCGCTCTCCAGCCCTGTCCAACGCACGTCACAACCTCATCGAGACAACCGGGCGTCGAGGACGGTGTAACACATCAGTGCAGAAAGACTACCCATGTACTTCCGAGATCCTCTCTTTATATCGCCGCATGCATCCAGGCTCACCTGAATCGACCAGGGGCGAGTTCATACCTCTCTCTCTGCCGACTCGAAGCCTTGAAGGACATTAGTCCACGTCAGCCCGAAGTATTCGTGCCATGCGGGGACCTGCATTCAATGATACTCATCTAGGTAATCCATCTCGTGTAAGTGCCTATGAAAATTCACAAGTCAGACAGACGACCAGCATGCCAGGCACCCCCGGTCTGGGCATGTCCCAAGTATATCTACATCCGTGATACGAAGCAGAATATGTCATGGACATCAGCTTACCTGGAAGCCATCAACGGCCCCATCCAATTGGCGCCAGAACCAATCGCAATAGTTAAACGGCCTGGCCTCATTGCTGGGCCGAGTGAGGGTTCCGCCATCCAATGATCGGGTCGGAACAGAGATACTTTGGGGGGGCGGCCTCCTTGCTGCGACCATGATTGCGTGCTAGCAACACGTCTGCACCAACCTTGCGAGGATCTGGGGTTAGAGCAAACAGTAGGACGCCATCTATACAGCTACCATTGCCTTGGGATGGCGTTGCGCCGTAGAGTTGTCTGTTAGCCGGCTCGTATCACCGACTGAACACTGCTCGTTACTGCTTGTTAGCGCGCGGCCATGTTACCTCTTGGGCCTCACCTTGATATGGATACGCGAGACAGTCCAGATGCCGTGCTTATTGCACATCTCGCTGGCACACGTAGATGGCACACATAGGCGAATGCGGCGGCTTTTCGTGCCTCTTTCTTACCAAGCACGAAGGGTAAGTCCGCTCATCAATTGTCCAGAAGCCGGCAAAGCTAGCCACGGCGCCGATTATCAATCACATCACAAATCACGGAGAACCCCATTGGGCGTCAGGCCCTCAAGCCAGAAGCATGAAAGCCTGGCCACTCAGCCAGATAGAGAGGACTGCCCTATGATCACTTCTTAAAAAGGAAAAATGGCTCCTAATCAGGTTTGACTCTGCGCGCTGTCGACGTCAAGGTTGTATTTTGCAAGTCGAGAAATGCAGCAAAGCTGTGCAACCAACCTTGGGTGAGCCACTCAAGGTATTGTCCAGGCTCGTGACGCGAACGAGCCAATCGTACATCGTGAATGTGAGCGGGCCGTATCGTCATACGGAGTTACATTACTTACTCGGAGGCTCTCGAATTGTGCCCTCGAGCTCAAGTCGTCGTGTCGTTCATAGTTATTTCGAGACTTGCTTGCCGTTTCAGTAGGAAAGCCAATCTGGCATGTACACAGACTTGTAACGGTGTAATCAGATCCCCAAACGGGAGAGTGTGTGTGTCTGTTGGGACGACGTGCACATAACGGCGCCTGCCATCGATCTCGATAACTCGAGCTGTCTCTATGACATACATATTGGGCTTAGCAGCTGCCTCAAGTTGCACACACTCATGGTTCAACGGCCCTTAGCTCCGCATCGAACGGATTCGCTCGCATGGCCTGCCTAACTAGTATGTAGCCCTCGTTGCCCTCGCGATGCTAGAGGGGAAGAAGAAAAAATAGTTCCCTAGAACTATCTCCTATGGAAACCATAGCCGTCCGTTAACATCTCCATTCTCAGCTATATCCATAGCACTAGTTCATACCGACCCCTACCCAATATTTCCACAGCGGGAGCATCGAAACATAGATGAACAAACGCTTACTCAGTATCGGTTAACTTCTTTCAACCGCTGAGTACACCCACCTAGATAGGATAGATCCTAATATCAAGGCCATAGCCAGCAAACATAATTACTCCATCCACTCACTGGCCCTGGTGAATGTCAGACACTCTATAGGTTTGATGTGGGGTTTAAACGACGATGCTCCGCCTTGTCTATGGTCTCGTCAGCTATACACACCTAAGAGACCGCCGGAAGCTCCAGGGACTAGCGTCCAGACTGGGTTGCGATCACCTCTTTTGTATCCCTTTGTAACTGGAACCATACTGCTCACATTATCCTCTGACGAATAAGAGGCTGACGTGATCTAGCCGGTAATCTGGGAAGTATTCATGACATACCCGGCATGCTGTAGACCGGTTGTGACGCTCAACCGAGGCCAGTCGATCAAGCCGGTCAAGAGCCAGTAGATCTTGAACATGCATAATAGCCCACCTCCTCAAAGCGGAACCTGACGATATATCCCTGCATTGATATGGAGAGGTAGATACAGTATAGAGCTGCTAAGTTTGTGAAGGAGCTCATGATCGAGAGATATGGCTAGACTCGAAAACCTTTCGTGCGTGGTCTTCAAGCTTCCAGCTTATGTTCCACACCAGTATCATCGATCTCGTTAAATAGTCGTGGTTTGTCCACTGCATTTCCTACATGCCAGACATCGCTGTCGTTGTTCCTACCAGAAGGTTAAGACTCATAAGCCTGTCTTCGCCCGAACACCAACCTCTGCGTATTCCTGCATGCGGAGAATTTCAAACATTATACGACGCTTCTTTGTATCCCCTTTTGTTCATACTGACGTCGCTTGTCTCTGAGTAAAAAAACTATATTCATTTTATGGTGTTTATTGTTTCTTCCCCCCTATGACCTCGAAAATGACGACCGCCGCCGCCAAAGGTTACAACTCCGACGTCGAAGCTCTACGACAGGTTGGTTTCCCCTCGTCCCCGGTGATGGCCCTATTGGAGGATTACATTCCCCCCACTATGCTGTTCATCTATATTTGAGTCATATACTCTTAGACTTGTCTTAGCTGTGCGCTAACTAGAAGGAAAAACAGAAGGAGTACCCTCATATGAACAACGGTGAACATCACCCACAACCTTCGAGAGTCGTTTGAAACTATTCTCTAACTAGGACTAGGTATCTACCTCGACCATGGCGGTGCAACGGTCTACGCAAAGTCCGCCGTAGAGGCCTTTGCTTCCAAGATGATGACGGGCTTATATGGTAATCCGCACTCGGAGAATTCCCCTGCCAAGCTTTCTGGTGATATGGTCGACCATGTTCGCGAGAAGCTTCTCGACTTCTTCGGGGCGAGCTCAAAAGATTTCGACGTCATATTCGTCGCGAACGCCACGGCCGCCGTGAAACTCGTAGCCGACTGCTTCCGGGATCTCGCGGAGAAGAGCAGAGATCGAAAGTTCTGGTATGGGTACCATAAGGATGCGCACACCAGCATTGTTGGCGTGAGGGAGTTGACATACGGACAATTCCATTGTTTCGAAGACGACCAGGAGGTTGAAGAGTGGCTCCAGCTCCCGGAGAAGACCTTTGTCAATCAACATAGCCCCAATTCCCTCGGCCTGTTTGCGTATCCCGGCCAGTCCAACATGACGGGAAGGCGGCTACCGCTATCATGGTCGTGGCGAACACGCCAGTCAGAGTCTCTGCAGAACACATACACATTACTTGACGCCGCGGCGCTCGCCATGACCTACCCCATGCAGAATATCTTCCAGGACGCTGATCGAGCCCCTGACTTCACCTGCTTCTCCTTGTACAAGATCTTCGGCTTCCCAGATGTAGGCGCTCTGGTCGTTCGAAAGGATTCCGGCCATATTCTCACCCTGCGCAAGTACTTCGGTGGCGGCACAGTTTCCATGGTGGCCACCTTTGGCGACACCCCGTGGCACCGGTCGAAGGGTCTCCAGACGCCAACGTACTCGCTCCACGAGGGCCTCGAAGACGGCACGCTGCCCTTCCACAGCATACTCGCCCTCGGCGAGGCGATCGACGTGCATCGGCGGTTATACGGGTCCATGCAAAACATATCCGCGCACACGTCCTACCTGATCGCGCAGTTACATCGCGGCATGGTGGGACTGCGCCATGCTAATGGGCAGCCCGCCTGCCATATCTATTCCGAGAACGAGGATTTCAAAGACCCGAGCAAGCAAGGCTCCGCCATCGCGTTCAACATCGTGCGTCCCGATGGGAGCTACATTCCCTACACAGAGGTGGAAAGGGTGGCCAATGACGCCGGTTTCTATATCCGATCTGGAGGTATGAACATTGAACCCCCTCTCTCTCTCTCTCAATCTTTGCCTATAGTCCGTGGCAAATCCGTGCATGGGGATAGCCTGCTTACATCAGAACAGGCGTCTGCAATCCTGGCGGGATCTTCTCTCTCCTGGGCTACGAACCATGGATGACGGACCGCGCACTCTCCGCTGGCCACCACTGTGGCTCCAACGGGATCTCTGTCCTCCATGGGCGCCCTACCGGGTAAGTTGTCTCAATGCGTGTCTCACCGGAATCAACCCACGTGCCTTTTTTTTTCTTCAGCGAATGCGGAATACACAAGGGATATGATAAGGAATGCTCCCTGCTGATATCCGATTTGTCCCCTGCAGGATCGTCCGCGCCAGCCTCGGCGCGATGACCACAAGACAAGACGTAGAGGGCTTTGTCGAATTCCTCCGGGCCGTGTTCGTCGACGCAAAGGGGGGCGCGAGCGGCGCGTTGTCCGCCGCCTCGACGCTCCGCTCTGTGCCCTCGGACGCCACCTCGACGCTGCACTCAGTCCCCTCGGACGCCACGATCGAGCGGCGGGTCGCCCTCCATCGCATCGCGGACGCCGCCCCTGCATTTCGTAAGCCCGAAGCGAAAAAGTCTCGCGTCAGACGCATCCCCCTCATCCCCTCTTCTCTCAAGCGGGCGTCCAGGCCGGCGCCTTCCTCTCTGCCTGCGAAGGAGCTTACGGGGGGGTTGGCTGCTCTCCAGTGGCGCTGGTCAATATTTCGACATGACGTCGCCTGAACGGAATGGGGCTATGGCACCGTTGATTCCTATAGACCTACGGAATACACCCGCGGCTCTAATCTATTTTTTTTTATGTATTTTGTGTGTACCTATGTATGTTACGTTATGGTATGACTGGCTGGCTGGCTGGGGGGGTAAAAATACCAACGATTCCCGGGCGAGGGGAACTGGACTGGCGGGTGGGAGGTATTAGTCGATTAACTGATTTGATTATACGCGTGCTTAGGCAGCTTCGTTATCCATTCTCTACCTGATCTCCCACTCGCCATGTGAATGTCTTCAGCTCGGCCTTGCGCTCGCTGTCTAGTTTTTTTGTCATCGCCATGATGTGATACAGTGGAGGGGAAGACCCGGGAGCCGATCTGGTCTATTTGATTTGCTTTACGGGGGGGTTCCTGGGCGGGCTGGCATACCTGGGCCGAGAGCAGACGGGGAGAACAAAGTCGGATAAGGGCGTCTTGTTTTGGGCTTGTCTTGTTCTACTTTCCTCTTTTCGGCCCATCTTTTCCCTTTCCTATCCCTCCCTCCTGACTTCCTTGGGTTAGTCTGGCTTTGGCCTCTCCGGGTCATCGCGGATGGTAGATAGGGACTAGTTGAATCCGGATCCCATCAGCTGGCTCCAGGGCTTGCCAATATAATGGTATTTTCGCTCGCGTCGATGACACTGCCGCTTCTGACTGTCGGTCCCTCGGCTCCCTCGGGACGGGGGTGATACTAGCGCGTGGCTTGGGCTTGCCTTATGGAGGGGAGCCAGTTCAAGGAATGTCAGGGCGATTTATCGCGGTTTCTTGCCTTGTGGGGTACATTTCGCACATATCGATGGCATGCATGTGGATAACGAGTGAAGTTTGGTGGCGTTTCCTTCTGCCAGCTTCTGATATGTAAGCGATGGACTGACTGCCCTGTCGTCGAATCTGGGCTGCTCTCAGGGGCGAGGGCAAGCGTGATTGGGTTTGTTCAGCCACGTCTGTGAGTTGTGGACCGGGGGGCTTTCGTTGACGATCATGACCGCTTTAGATATGTAGAGCTTACGGTGGGGATCATGGTGTGATGTACTTCGTACCTTTGTATCTCAGGCACTGTTATCACCATGTGGCTTTTTTTAAAAAGTCTTGCCTCTGGCTTGCTAACTATACGGTACTATAATATGACTTGCAGGGAATATGACAAGATAACTTGTTCAGAGACTGTCCTGGATTTTGCGAGTACTCGTTGATCTTTCTGAGAACGATCTGAGGACTCGTGATTCGACTTGGAGAGTTGGATTACCTATTCTGCTGAAGATCGCGTCACGTTACTGACATGGTGGCTGATGAATAATGACCCCCATCAATACCTGTGACATGCCCCTTGGTCTAGAAGTTGGGAAAGAGTCGTCGCCGGCGAATTGTTAGTCCTGGAATGTTGGCCATGTCGATACTCCTATGAATCTTAAGTTACTGGATGGCTTGAATGCTATGCGGAATCTATGCTTTGGCTATAGGGTCACTCGCGGAAATACTTGATCACTTGTATCGTCTCGGCATGGCATTGAAGAAGTGTGTACTTACCTTACCTCCTATTTGGTCTGAAAGCCGTGACGTCGTTTTGCGTTGACCCTTGTTGCTCTTGGGGACCCAATCGCCCGGGTTTCTTTAGTCTCATATGTCAGGCATACTGAGGTATATCCTGGAAGTAAAAGACCTAGGCAATGTATTCAACAGTACATGGGTACCTACCTGGCCAGGGCCCCATGACATTTCAGCTAGTGAGCCTTGGCCAGTATGTGGTCAGAGCCCGAGTAGTATACGAACACGCGTACTCAGTAACTAACCCCTAACTCGTGTTGTTTACCTACTTCTTTTTCCTCATTCACCTACCAGCTTGGTTACACATCAACTACATGCTTTTGTATACGCACTTGCCAGTACCCGACGTTAAACCTGCAGTCGTGTAACAAGAAACCAATACCACTAGACACACCTGTCCCTTCACAAATGTATGATCAGTATCCGCCCCGTTTACGCTTTGTCAACGCCCCGTCAATGCTCTGTTAACGCCTCGCTACTAGCTCCATACTAAGTCAAATCTTTTTTACGCGTCACGTCTACTACAATGGCGAATACCGATATATATTCCGAAAGCTTCGCTTTCGAATTGATAGAAGTGGCCATTCCACCGGAGATAACAATATATTGTAAGATTTCTAAGTTTGTATATGTTTTATAATACTGATTATAAAATACTAGATTCCCCGAATAATGGCCCTAAGGACATGGAAAACGAGCCGCTTCCACCTCGGTTAAACGAAGCCTACCATGTTGGCTTTTGGTTCTTCGGTCCCAAAAACGCTGAGATCCCGTATCTGTTTTGTTTCGATGATAGAGGGCGATACCGAGGCCATATTTGGAACCTTGGAGGGGTGTTAATAGATGCGATAATGCAGGGGTTTATACTCGGTATTCGGATCTTTAATGTTGAAAACGACATGGTGGCGAGGGGAACGGTAGCTTGGACAGAATGGAGTGATGGTGATGAAATGTTCGATGGTACCGAGGCATCGGTCTGAAAGTACATACTAAAATTTAGTATGTAAACCATTCGCATCGATAACGGCTCGACAACGTTGAGGCATTGACTCTAATAGTTCTCGTAAAACATGCTCTGGCACTGCTTCCCACGCTTCATTAACGTACCGACGTAAATCGGCATATTTTGGTGTTTCTTCAAGGCCCCATCTATCTTCAATATAGTCCTTCATCCAATTCCATACCGTTTCAATAGGGTTCAAATCGGGAGAATAAGGTGGCCATACTAAGACCTCGATCTGCCTTCGTTGAAGATCCGCTTTCGTATCGCGAGCGGCATGGCCTGGAGCCGAATCTTGCATAAAAATGAGATGGGTACCAACACGGCGTTGTGCTTGAAGATACTCATCAATCACGGGAACGGTGTGTTCTCGATACGTAGCCGCACCGATCATGCCCCATGATTTCTCCCAAAAAAAACCAGGCCCCTTCGTTGAACCGTGGAAACTACCCCAAAACATCCATCCCCGTTTGCGTCGATGCTTTTCAACTACGCATGTTTCGTCCCACTCTTCGCCCGGTAACCGAGTAACCCACTGCCGCCTATGATGGCCTCCCGTTACCCAAGTTTCATCTGACCAAAGAATTTTACACCAATCATTGAACGTCCAATGTACGTGATCTCGGGCCCATTTAAGCCTCTTTTTTCGATTGGTCTCAGAAATCGGGGGCTTAGCGCGGGCGATTCGCCGTCGGTAACCTAGTCGACGAAGTGTGTTCCGAATGACATGCATTGAAAAGATAGACTCGAATAAATGTAATGATAATTCTAACCATGTCATTCGCCGATTTCGTTTCGATGCCGTTACGAACGCGATGAGTTCTTGTTCATGCTCTTCATTCATTTCTCGTGGGCGGCCCGAGCGGGGTTGAGGCTTTGATGCATTCGTTGTAATCACACGTTTGATCTGTCGGTTTGTATAATTTGTGCATTTTTCGATTTCTTTTCGTGACATCTTAGCATCATGGTACAATGTTAAGATTCGGGTGTAGTCCTCTTCTCGAAGGTGCTTCGTTCGGGCTTCGTTTCCCATGTTGTTTGACGGTAGGTAGAGCTTTAGTATGTTAGTATGAATCGAATACTGAGTAGATCGATTAACTTACCGAGTAGATATTGTGCGGGAGGGTAGATTAGTGTGTGGACGGCTCGGTTATCAGGATTAGATTAGGCACTTACATAGTACTAATCCATTCTACCTATTTACAGCCTAGTAAAGCAGTGCCCCCTGGCTCACCTAGTAAATCCGCTAGAATGCTACCTGAACAAGGACATAAATATTTACCACTTACCTCAGTATGTCAGGCCGGTTCTCAACTTCTCTGGGTCTTCCCGAGGCACGCTGACGTTGGCCCGACCTGCCGCAAGTCTGACCAACGAATATGGCCCACAATCCAAGATTCTAAAATCTGATAGAACTTAGAAGTTCAATACATTTCGAATCAAAAGGTCCAAATCTGATCGCAGTCCAACCTATGACATGCAGATCCTGCCCCAAGGCTTCGACACAGAATCATACCGTATTATGTCATGGACTTCTCTTCTAAGATCCGGACTGGGGTAATATGCCCCTTTTCACGGCGGGGATGTTGTGTCTCTGTGGTATTTCTTGTTCATCCTATACCACTGGGGTGGTAAGAAATCTGGGGCATACGGATTATTCTTCTCGAGGCTGTTGGTACCTACGAAAGCTAGCATCAGGAACGCTCACGAATATCTAGAACTGCGCCATTGGCCCGGCTACCCCGAGGATTGGAAATGTGGAATCAAGCTCACGTACCACGTAATCCTATCCTGCCTGGACCGGGTCGGTGAAGCTCGACTTCTATTTCGCTCTGATTATGCGCTTCGCCTAACATCACGCTTTGACGATCCCATTCATATCATCGCCAGTGCAAAGACAACAGCGTATCGTCTAGGTAGCACTACTGCCAAGCGCGCACACAGAGTCTCGAAGCATACTCATAGCTGATGTCAGGACTCAGGAGTTTCCATTTGTGGTGTTCGTCTGACGCAGAAACGTCAAGCACGCTTTACCTCCTTGCTATTTGGGTCGAGGAAGGGTACCGATCAGCTGTCGCAGTGGAGATGCCAAATGTCCTGATTGATTTGGGAGCGAAAGCGATCCAGAAGATCACGGCTCATCCTTAGGACTCATTGCTGAGGCGGTGGGCCTTAGTATGCTGCTCCCGTCTTTCTCGATTACTGTCGGGGCGTCTTGCAATGAAGGTGAATAAGAGGGACTTCAAGATTCGGCTTTGACGTATATTTTATATAATTAGCTTGGTTAGCTTGGTTGTCTGAAGGAGGATTCGAAGAGCATATCGGTGTTCTGGATCAAGTAGTCAGTCTCAGGCCCGAGTCGCCGACAGATGTCGCCAAGTGCTTAATAGCCATCCTTTTCAGTTCATAAACGTCGCAAGCTCTTGTAGCATTCTGATCGAAGGGAAGTTAATTATAATACCCCATCTAGCCGGCATATCGGACACATAAGTATTAACTATATCCCTGCTGGACATGAACGGCCCATCGTCGAAGCCGTCGACTGGTGTAGGCCTAGCCCCTAGATGCATACCATATAATAGATCACATCCGCTTCAAGCTCTCCGATACGTATTATCAAGACAACTGGCTTCGGGCTTCATGATCTTTCATATTAGATAGAGTATGGCTCTAACAGACACCCCGACTTTTCACTTACTGAATAGATGTTGAGGCTCGCAGAGCAAGACCGTCGTCGGGTCATTACAGCGAGTCGTGCTTCAGTTGTCTTCGCGTGATCTGAAATCCCGGCAATTTTCATGCAATGCAATCTAGATTATATAGATAGTACCTACTTACGCGAACGCAGGTCCTGAATCGCAGACAGGCCCGGCCCCTGTTCCCCTTTCAAGCCTCATTGCCTCATCTGCCGTGCCGATTATCGATAGCAAGCAAAAGAAACGATGCGGCTCGATCGTGGGCTGGGATAAGACGTCGCTTAATAGATAGTCCTCGCCGGTTTTCGGATCTCTGAGTATATATCATAGCGTCAATGGTGGCGTCGGCTCGTCCATCAGGTCCTGACTCCTCAAATCAATCATCAAGTACCTGCCAGCAACGACAAGTCAGGCATCGGTTCTTAACCACAGGACGTCGAGATTCCCCCTCAACGATATCTTCATTCGAGTGAAGATAGTCTTTCTCAACTACCGCTCTCCATCCTTTGTCACATATATGGCGCCCCAATTGTTATAACCATGGCCTTCGAACCATAGACTTGTAACATCCCGCACGTCTTGGCAATATCCAGGAACAAGAGACATACGCGCCCATATATGAGACAAGTCCAAGTACGCCTCGCCATGTCGCTGTATTTCTCGGACAGGAAGAGTTAGATAAGACATTTTCTGGTCGCGGCAAAGGCTGGAGCTGGCCTCAGCGTCGTTTGCTAAATCCATTGGCCCGCTCCGACCGCCCCGCCACCGACTTTCGTTCTTTGCACATCTGTATAAGCAGCATTATACAGATGAGTGGTAGCCTCCCGATCTCGATTGCAGGAGCTGGGGCCTAATCTGGGAACCGGAAGCCTTGCCGAAGATTCATTCATCACCCGACAACGTTAATGGTTGGACAACTGACTATCGTTGTACGGTCACCGACGGACAAGCTGCCTACACAGAGCCGTTGACGCTTTGTGTGGCTCAGCTCAGTTGCCGTCAACTCGGCAAATTTTCAAGCCCGTTTGGGTATCGCAAATCGAATTAACACATCTTGTGACCGGTCAGCGAGGTCCCAGGTATACAATGGCATTCCAATATTCATCATCATCATCTCAAAGCTATGCCGGGATCGAGATGTCGCACTCAAACAGCATGTCCAATTACCAGCCATCGACAAATTTCACCTTGAAAGTGAGTAAGACCTGAATAGCAAGCTCCAGTCCCCTCAACACCGCCTCTTCCCTCCCAGCTTCCGGAACTTTTTCTCATCCTAATATGAGGTGACAGGAGATAAGCAAGCCCGACTCAGACCCTCTTGATATATCCGGAGAGAAAAAACGGAACAGGCTCGGCTACGCAAGAACGAACATGGCATGCGGTAAGTCAAGGTACTCCAAACTGAAATTAAAAAAACTTTGAAAAAGGATATTAAACGCCGCATCAGGGAACTGCCGTAAACGAAAAATCAGATGTCTACTCGTCAAAGGCGACGGGCGCTGTACCCAGTGCATCAGACTCAAGAAAGACTGCCACTTCTACGCCGTAGATCAGGAGCCGTCCGCTCCCACGGGGACTAGAACCGGACCGCGCCTACTGTCTAAGACGATGCTTGCGCTGGCGGCCACGCCGCCACAGATCGCACCAAGTCGCCACGGCGACGTGCAAGAGCATGATCCTTACCACGGTGGGACAGCCGCAAGCCACGGCATGAGCCCACCAGCTTTCAGCGCAGATATGTATAATGAACGTAAGCTCCACCCGACCTCCCCGGTGCTGAATCGCGAACGGCTAAAATAAGCTCTCAGCCAGCCCGGGGTTACCAATCGGCAAACCAAACGCTTATGGCCAGGATCTGGACAATTGGGCATTAACAGCCGAAACGGGAGATATGAACGCCGCGTGGAGAGGCTATTCATTTGAACCCCCAATAGCTGCTAGCTATTCTCTACACGCAATGCCGGGCTCACAGGCATCTATGCCGTGGGAAATGTTCCCGGGGGAGTCGATGGGAGAGCCGGAAGGCGTGCCCGGTTTCGAAAACATGTGGGCTCCTTACCAGCAACCGACAAGGTCGATGTCGTTCAGCGGTGAATACCCCTTTCAGTACGGCAGGGCGTACGACGATAGGAAATCCTCGGTGGCTTCGGATATATGCTATCCGACGAGTATCGAGACTGTTCTCTACTCGACGAGGCAACAGCCGTTTCAGCCATGATGGGCAGGAGGAGAGTTGCAGGTAGTGCTGGCGTGCAAAACTCCTTAGATCAACGGGATGCATGTAATACATTGCGAAAGGCGGTGCCGCCATGTATTTCTCGCCGTTATACGCCGTCAGAGGGGTCTTAGCACCGTAATGACGAGGGGAAGCCGAAACTTAACGAACCGAAGGAGGGGATGGCGAACACGGTTTATTGTCTCGGGAAGGGTCCGGCGGATATGAGGAAAACCAACAGGAAGCTCAACCAACCTAACAATTAATCGCACGAGTTAGGCACGGCGTCATACGCCGCCGGCATTCGAAACAGATGGGAAGGACTACGTAGCTACGAGTATTATCGAGTAGCTTGCGCATATACTTATAATACATAACACTTGAAATTGGGGATTTAGGATGAGTTCCAGTGGAATTTATATACCTATCTAAGGCATATGTATATGTTCGTTGTTTGTCGGTATCGGGTATCGCGGGTTCTGAAAGTCCGGTTACCCATCGTCAATTCCCACCAGGCGGCGCCAGAACGCACGTGCGATGTGCGACATGTCGGTTTCTCGTTTGTCTTCTCCCTTGACTTCCTGTCTCGGTTTGGCTCGCGCCGTCCCGGTTCGATGGTCGGTCGTTGTCTACTGCGCACAAACACTCGCGATAGTGGCAATGGCGGCCGGGATCGTGGGGACGGCGTGATATGCCAATGGGTCGACCATCGTCGCGGAAATCCACGGCGCGGAATGAAAGTGAGGTTCACCTGACATGGGTTTCCTAATTTTCATAGAGATAGGTACTCTAACTACATTCGAAGACGCAAAAGACCTTGTTCGCCTTTTAGGAGATGTAGGCGTTGCATTCGCCGTGTGGATGAATGTGCCGGGCGACGTGTTATTGGTTGGCAAAATGGCGATCATATGGACTGCCATGTTCTGGCCTGGCCCCTTTCGGCTGCCTTTCGGGATGTGTCTCCGGACTCAGCGGACCCCGCACCTGGTTGGTAGGTGTATGGCGAGAAGGGAACCATTCACGTGAAAATGGACTTTCCTATTGGCCTTATCCGTTACATCCTCGCATGTTCCTGATAGATATGGCTCACCAGGAGTTAGGGTCTTGTGAAGGAGCAGGGAAGGGCAAAGTTAGCTAGATGCTTTTCTCTGATAGAATATAATATCACGCAAGGGCGAATGGGCTGGAGTCCCGACACCTGACAAAGGCATTTTTACGACTTCAAGTTCCAGGTCAGTACGAGCAAGCCGATATAAGCGCCGAGGCTGAGGACGGTGAGGAACAAGACGCTGTTGTTGCAGGTGCGAAACTTGCTCATGACCTTCCCGTCGCTGTCTGTAGTACTGAAGAACTGGCGATTGCCTTCGTAGCGGCGATACCCGGCACACAGCATGACTGCCAAGCCATAGGCAGCGAAGACTGCGCCGAATGGGTAGAATTCCGCTGTAAAGATCTTTAGGACGATCAGGGCGAAGCTGAACTGTGAGAGGGCGGTTCGCGTGTAGGCGCCTTCGAAGGTCCGCTGGGCTGCCCGGATCTCAACAAGCCTATTGTACGGAAGCGTGAGTAAAGACTGCTCTGCTCCTGTGCCACAGCTCGGTAGTCGTCCCCGGAGATATTGGGATATTTGCGGGACGGCGGTCTATTCGGCAGGTGGGACGCTGGAAGGCTTACTCTTGGGCCGTTAGAATTACGGACCGGGCTCGATGTAATCGCAGATGGAGGCGGTCCTCGGGGTGCGGCTATAGGTATTACATCAGCGAGCTGGCCTTCTATAACACAGCCGGTCCAGTGTCGATGAAGGAGAGCGGCTTTTGCGGTTGCAGGCGGGTGATAGGTATTAAGTGTCAGTGCCGACTTGCAGATCGGGCTCAGGGGTTCGATTGCGCCATCGCCCTGGCCCAACACTGGTAGAGCCAGTCATACGCAGAGGTAGGAGCAACAAACCTCAAACATGTCTCTTGGCAAAATCGGAATGTCGAAGTGGACGTTCTGCCGCGTGGACCTATAAGAGGCACGAATGGTAAGCTGGTGGAACGTGTAGGTATGAGGGAGGCGATCCGGAGTGAGGTTGTCAAAGACTGGTTGTTACTAAGATGTCTCGTACGGCGTCACAGGTGTAGATGTGGATCCCACTAGGGTGAACCCGGGTGGTACGATAAAGGGAATAACACCTAGGGAATAACAGGTGGCGAAGACACTGTGTATAAATCCCCCA
>MU279846.1:41370-116415 GCA_022385655.1 Xylaria intraflava | reverse complement strand
CGGCGGTCTTGGAATGGCAGCGATCTTGGAACGGAATGGCAGCGGTCTTGGAGTGGCAGCGGTCTTGGAGTGGCAGCGGTCTTGGAGTGGCAGCGATCTTGGAACGGAACGGTGGCAATCTTGGAGTGATAGCAGTCTTGGGGTGGCAGCGGTCTTGGAACAGCGGCGGTCTTGGAATGGCAGCGATCTTGGAACGGAATGGCGACGGTCTTGGAGTGGCAGCGGTCTTGGAGTGGCAACGGTCTTAGAACGGAACGGCAGCGGCCTTGGAGTGATAGCAGTCTTGGGGTGGCAGCGGTCTTGGAGTGGCAGCAATCTTAGAACGGCAGCGGTCGCGATTTTAGAACGGTAGTGATTTCGAGGTGGTAGTATCGCAGCGGCAATCTTGGAGTGGCAGCGGGAGTGGCAGCGAGATTGGAGTATTGGTAATGCGGTGACAGTCTTGAAACATTGGTATAGAGTTACGTGGTAAGTAGGGATAATGATGACAGGACAGCCAGTGCTTTTGGGAGGTGCAATTGAACAATTCAGTATTCATGGGCATTTGCGGTAGTACGGTATGTTACAGAATATTCTGACAATAGGCCGAAAACCGGCCCGGGGATGCGCAACTAGAATCCGGGGGGGTGCGCAAATAGCACAGCTCTTATACATACACTGAATTGCCGCTGCCATCCAGACCTGCTAATGTCCATTGGGACAGGAATCAGCATAAGCTAGGTAGTGCGTCCCATGATTCCGACCTTTGAGTCTACGTACGTGGATAGCTGTAGGAAAAGCTTGCTTATAGATCAGCTACGTGAGAGTGTTGCTTGTAAGCAACAGCGTTGAGACAATATCTATCACCGCCCAGGGCAACAACTCTCTGTTCTGTTCCGTATAGAAGTCCTTGATTTATCCCTCTTTACGCCGATGATGTCGAGGACTTGTTAGTCGGCTTCGCCTGGCTGCACGTGATGGCAACTTCCCTATGTTCTGTCGCCTTCTGGATTTGTATATCGAGTTGAAAGTTAAAAATCACTTCATTCTGATTCAAAAGCACCAGATGCTAAGTTCTTTAGGCGTTGTTCCTCCACGCCTCGCTATATCGAGCTTCTTGTTGGGGATTCCCGCCCCTATGGCGTGCTGGGTCGCGATGCTCCCATCCCCAGCGACAGCTCTTCGTATATGACGCAATCCGTGGCCCGCATCTAGATAGGTGCCCAGGATAGGAACCTATCGGCGTTTTTTGTTGACCTGGGACTGGCTCCTTTCTTCGAGTCTTTTGCAAAATTGCTGGGAATCTGGATATCCCGTGTACGTCATTGTGGATCTGCCGCTGTATTTGCACATGTTCAAGTTATCCGGCGGTACCTATAATAGGTAGCGTGGCTACCCTGCTGGTCGGTTCATCGCAGGAGCTCGGCCATACAGCGGTGCTACTTGCCTAGAATGCCCTTGCGGATGCGCTCCAGTCGGCTGGATGGCCGAGCTGCGGAATCGGCCGAAGAGGGTGACGATGCTAGGTACAGCGGGGGCATGGCGGGGCTTCAGAGGGGTATACAAATTCCGCGGGGTAACACCTATAAGATAAAGCACAGGTACCTGCTAGGAGTTACCAGCCCCGGGTGCTTGGCCGACAGTGGAATTTAGCGAATGTCCGCGACACGTCTAGTGGTGAATTCAGTGGAGTTCACTGGAGTGGCTAGCCAGAGCCGGCGGTCCAGGCTGGTAACGACGCCGGTGACGGGCATCGATAGTTACCTCGACTTCGCGTGCGCCAAGCACGTCCGCACTCTCACCCCAGAACAAAATCAGCTCACAAAAGATACAAGATACCTTCCCACTCCCTGAGATGGCGTCTATATGGGGAATCGACTCAGGGCCAGATCCTCTGCCCTGAATCCCCTCATCGTTAGCTCGTTGCGCCGAGTCATGAATCTTCCGGTACGTTCGAACTACGCTAAAGGCAACGGGCTGGGCCAATTTTGCAATGAAAGTGGGGGAGCAAACACCGAAAAAAAAAACGACCAGGGCCTGATTCGAACAGACGCTCCCGAAGGAAGTAGATCGCTTTGAAGCCTCACATGGAGGCTAATTCGAGTCTACCGCGTTAACCACTCCGCCACCTGGCCATTGCATATGCGTTGGTGAAAGACGGACAGGTTACTTGCTTTATGTACTGGTTATTCCATCTCACCGCACCGAGATGAAGCACTTCATAGGATTACATGTCCCCAAGTGTGGTGATTCTCTCCATCTTTACCTTGACCTAAGCCATTGATTGACGACTTGAACCAAAACTCATCTGGCCTCATCACTGGCAACGACAAGATTACAAGTATGTCATTTACTGTTCACCTATCTTTTCTAGTTACGTTCTGCTATACCGCGATGATGCCGCGAATATGTTTGGCAGCTCAGTGCACGTAGTCGCTATCCAGGCTAACCTCGATAGATCTGACCTCGACGCGTCCAAAGATAGAAACCACACAGCGACATGGCTTAAAGTTGCATCTATTGGAGTACTAGATACTCCCCCCCTTATATAACAACGTGTGCGCTCACATCGCAAGGGGGCATCGTCTCTCCCTGATCCCCAGGTAGTTGCTACGAACCATTAGTGGGAAGCCTTAGTTAGGCACACGCGCGAACCGCATCGAATAGGGGCACACACAATGACATCACGTCGGGAATCGTCCTAAATGCCATCGAAGTTTGTTTGGGCCAGGGCCTAGATCCCCAAGGCTAGAACGGTATTCTTAGGCCGGGAATGAACCGGGTCAATCCCCATATCTGCTTGCCTTCCTGAGTTTCCGCGTGTACTAAAATCTCCGATCTAGGCACAGCTCACAAGCCGTGGAAGTACCCTTGACGGCGCGTGGCTCTCGTCGAGGGAGGCGTTCGCAGGTAGAGTGACATGGCAGCACCATGACATCTAGACGGAGGCCCTGTAGCTTACAGAAAAAGAGCTTCCTACCTCCGTCATTAATGCTTCTACCGGAGTGTGTAGCTAACCCGTCTACTACTTCCCTTTTCCCTCGATCGATGACTTGACCTCGTCTTTCCCATCTGGAAACGATTTCATCAGAGCATCTGTGCATCCAAACATAGCCTCATCCTGGACTCTGCGGTCAGTGTGCCAGTTTGCTATAGCTGACTACGCGATTTTTGGGATCACGTCGTCTCATCTCTCATATCGCTTCCCCGTAATCAGATGAGGGACCAATACTCGGCGCCAGCAGAGAGCTCCATGACACGCAAGTACATAATCGAACTCAGCGACTGATTCAACACCTGATCAACATCCTGAATGGCCACCCCTTTCTTCAACTCGCACGTCATGAATCAAGCGGTCGTGATCAGTCAGAGACCCGAGAATGACGCCCGAGGCTTGAACTTCTCACTACTCAACACGCCGTTTGAACGCGGTGGGACCTCTGTGCTGGAGCTCCCCTGGGCTCACCCGTTCGAGAACCTGGGCTACAGTCCCAGACGAAACGTGCGACATTTAAGCAAGAAGCCATCAATTGTCACAGCTACAACTAGTGACAGGATATGTGCTCCTGAAAATGAGGTGAGTTTTTTTTTTTCTTTTTAAACACTTTCCTTTGAACGTGGTTGATCAGGCGATCAGCCGCAGCCGCGAGTCGAAACACTCCTGACTCTCTGACTAGGAATTCAACATCGGACTCGAGCTAGGAGTTCAAACGGAGGAGTCTCCACTGGCCGCCCAGGGGCGGAATATCGGGCAGTCGCTCGACCAAGTGCATCCGTTAAGTATGGCGGGCGTCATGCCGGACCTGCAATACGCGAGCACCGAGGCTTTTCTCGAAAGCCAAGAGGCAGCGTTCAGCGGGCCGAGTCAGGCGTTGGGCGGGTCAGCGGGTCTGGGGGACTACGGTGAGCGGGCAGAGATCAAGCAACACCGAGAAAGGAATCGCGTCGCAGCCCGGAAGTGCCGACAGAAGGCGAAGAAGAATGTGGCGGAGCTGCAACGACGCGAGAGGTACTTGGGCCGACGGAATCGGATGCTGCTCGGCTGCGTCAGCAGCCTGCGTGAGGAGATACTAGTTCTGAAGAATGAGATTCTGCGACATTCCGAGTGCAATAGCAACGTGATACAAAACTACATTGCCAATGCCGCCCGTCGCCAATTGGGTTGAGCCAAGTGCTGGGGAAGTCCGTTGAGCGTACAAGAAAGAAAAAAGAATTCTTTTGTATATAATTTTAATATTTGTGCTTCTTATATTTTCTCCCTCCCCCCCAAAAATAGAATATTGCAACAGTTCTCGCATCGTGTTGTCTACGACGGAGTAATAGATCAAACTACCGCGAGCCCCGTCGACTTGCCACTCTCATGAATGAAGAGAGCGAGACTCAGGTCTCGAGAGACCGTTGTGTGCCCGGGGGGACTTGGTATATACATATATAAAGGCTTCGGCGAGCGGGGAACGATAGCAGATCAAGCGACGGATGAACGTTTCCTCTTTACGAGATTCGCCAGTCCGATATCTATCATACATAGAGCATGATTCTATAATCGTAACCGGTCATCCACAAAATAACGACGTAGGAGTCAGGCGGCAACATGCTGCACCCCAGATGATTGACTAGCAGGGCGGGGTTTAGATGAGTAAACGGCGATTCCCACGGGGTTGGCTTTTCCCGCCGGGACGAATCAATTGAGGCCTTGTGACTGTTTTCGAGCCGATGCGTTGTTCAGGAGTCGTATTTGACGTTGCCCCATCGCTGGCCGGTGGGATGTCACGTTGAAGATTGATACGACAACGGCATGGCCATTGGCAAGCATGTTGTTTTAGGTACTTATCATTGTCATTGTCTGACCCGCTGCGGCTTTGGTGAAACCACGGCTCTTCAAACCGTTCGAATTCTCGTAGGTAAAAGCTCGCCTAGCTATCGTCATGGCCATACGGGACTTACGAGGCGTATACGCATCCTTGCCAGAAGGATCACAACGGCCAATAGAGACAAAGAGGACAGATGGGCAATATCTCCTAGACTATAGTCTAATAATATAAGATAAGGCTTCGTAAGGACCTGAGAAGCCCGAGACCGAGCGCCGCAACAGAACGCGACGACGGGCTAGTTGAGGTGGCCTAAGGACTTCCCGCTGGGCGACCGGTCACCTCTTCCCCGGAATATCACATCAGGATCTTTAATTATCCCGTTCTCGGGTGCAGATCCATTAGGCAGCGGAGCCAGAACCCGCCAAACAACATCGACTTCTCTGGATACCTACATCAATAGGACAGGTACATACAGTTGTAGGCACCCACCGGGGATATTCAGTCATCGGTAGCTGCTTTCACCTCCCATCTCAACAGAGAGGCCACTCTCTGTTCCTATTCTACCCCCCAAGGAACTTAATGAGCAACAAACCCCCTGACGCTCCTATCGTGCGCATCATTCACATCCACAGCAACAGCTGCGATAGCGGCGTAAGCTAGCCCAACCAACTATGGAACCACCATCACAACCACTCCAGCAAGGCTCAAGCAAGAAGCCGCATTACTCAAACACTTCGGCGCACCCGAGAAACCCAAAAACCAAAAAACCGAATCAGTCGACAAAAAAGGGGGGGATATCATGACTCAGCGCCCTCTTATCTATACGTGTTAGCGCTCTTGGCAAACGGGCGCGGGCCCCCTCCTCCGCGCCCCCTTTTTTTTTTTTTCCCACCGACCTTCGTTTGCTTGTTTTCTCGGATGTCTGCTCTCCCGGAACAGTCCTTTTCGTTGTTTTCGTGACGCTGCCCGCTGCGATGGACGCGCCTCGAATGCATCCCAGATCTCGACGTTGCTCGGGTCGTCTAACCCGCCCCGGCGATGGGTCCTTGCTAGATTAGACGTCAGTTCAACTTTAAAAAAAAAAAAGGAAAAAAAAAATTTCAAACACCGAAAAAAGGCGTTTGCTTCTATTGGTTGAACTTTATGTTTTCATGTGATGCTGCCGTTGTTTTTTTGTGTTGTGTTCAGGTATTTTGGGTATGTGCGTGATTTCCCGGCCACGGGTTTCCTGGCGATGGTTTTTGTCCTTCTGTTGTCTTTGGGTGTGTTTACGCTTGGTTGTCTGTTTGATTTTTCCGGCTGTTGACTTACTTGGTAATAGACTGTTGAACGTAACTGTCGCTTGAGGTTTACTCACGGATAACCTCGTCAACTATTGTTGAGGTTCGAGGAAGTGTTGGGCTACAGTGTTTTCGCTACTTCGCCGAATGTGAAGAACTGCCAAGACTATAGCGACAGTATGCGAGAATAGAGCCTCACACGGTCTTTGAGATGTCATGGCAGGGCGTTCAGATACATAAAGAGGTACTTGCGGCCCCTCGGCACAGTGGCTTAAACGGTTACCAGGTGGTTATACCGAGATACTCCTAGGCCACGAGATTATGTTCGTCAGGAATTTCTTTTGAATGCTCTTTCTTTTTGCTTTGTTCTTCTCGTGGGATTGCACTGGATAATGATGTTTGAACGTTTCCTCTCTTTTGCTGGTATGTGATTGTGAGACAATTACGGACTACTGTCGTTTAGGTCTACCTATAGACTATAGTCTGTAGTCACCGAGTAAGAAAGTCCATAGTGTGTTTAGTGTAGTCGTCGGTCTACCCTATTGCTCGGCCATCCAGCGGTGTCACTCAGGCGGCCTACAACTAGCACCCCGTCGATGTGTTAACGTTGGCGGCCGGCTTACAGTCCGAGTAGGTATTGTAATCGGCAGTATCGCAAGAAAATATGTATTACCAGGTATGTCGCCTTGAATATGAATTCATCACGATCCGAGGCAAAACATACATAACACCCTACATACCAGACAGAGTTGCTCTCGATTCTGCAGGAGTGCAGATCGAATACCCCGGAGACGGCCCACCCGACGACCTCCCAGCAGCTCCGCCGCGGGCGTCGCCGCGGCCCAGTTTAAACACTTTATACATTGGAACTCCTCTTGGTCTCCGGGCGGAGACCAGCAAGCAAGTAACAGACTTGAACTGCGTACGGAACTCCACGTTGTACACCGCCAGCCTTTCAAAAGGAAAAAAAAGAGAGAGAGAAAGAAGCCAAAGATAAAAATCGACGGGTCATGCAAGCGAAAAAGCAATAGTGACTTAACGACTGTGCCGACTTTCGAGAGAGCAACCCTGTCTGGTGGGGATCCTTTTCCTCCGGCGGTGAATAATCACAGCAATTATCACCCCGGTCTCTGTACTTCGGATCTTCGGAACGGTGCCTATTCCTTGTGTTGCTCTCCCGAAAATCTTATGGACCCTCCGCTCCCATAGGTAGATGAATCCCTTTCAAGTGATGTCTGATCTGTACAGAGCACCTATCGTACATTTCAAGAGAGACAAGAATCGTCAACTTACAAGCGTGTCAAGGTAAGGGTCAAAGAAAGATGTGTCTCCTTCAGCCGAGTCCGGGGTACTTGGACCGTTAGTTGAATGATGTCTCTTTGGCATAGGCATAGGCATAGTGTTCCTATGTCCCCCAACCGGAAAGAAGGCGTTGGTGGTATAACCTGTATAGCTTGCTAAGTTGCATAGTAGGTATCAGGCACACCATGGTTGTATATCTCAATGCTCGTAGGGCGGCCAATCGTACATCATGGTTTTCGAGGCTGAGCCCGCCATGTAGCCGAGATCAACAGGTAAGGAGAATATGATCGTCGATGCCAAGAAACTGTACCAGATTTCCATCAGCTAGGACTCAGACAAAGTCGCCACAAAGACGGCAACAGTTTTGATTTTCGGGATACTTTCTGAGTAGTTTGAATGCGGCCGAACACGCGACCCGGATTCCCGAAGGCGAATATAGAACCACGGGAGTAGGCATCAATGGTATCGGCACTTCGGACTGTATTGGTACCTTATAGATAAGTATTCCCAACACACCGCGACTCTCTATTCCAGTCTAGCAACCTGTGTCAAGCCTGGGACGATGTGAGACATCACCTTGGCAGGCGTTGCAGCCTACGTCCTATATATGCTTTTGGCCCTTTCGACGACGCTAGCTAGACTTCTTCGACCAAGCAAAACTGGAATAGGATTTGCTAGTTATCGACCTTCACACTTCTGCATACAATAGTTCGCGATGGCCCAAGTCGCCGTAACGACGGCGTCGTGGCGCGAATGTGCGACCTCAACCTACCCAGTCGTCTCCCAATCGCAGCTCGAGGCTTACAGCGGTAAACACTTCCCGATATAGACGGGCCCTGAATTCAGTTAGCAATATCACGGTTCTGCTCAGACGGTGTCGAGAAATATCCAGCAGTATGTTCGCTGTATCTTTGCAGGTCCCCAGGACTGGCGGTGCTAGAAGTATATATAAGATGCCAGCTAGCCAGGGCCTTTCCATCTTAGATGTGTATGTAGTCGGGGAAGTGTTATATAGGTATTCATTTAATAATTTTATCACAATGGCACGGGTTGCTTTTATGTCACTCCTCGTTTCGGCGCTGTTATGTTTTGCCAGTGCGACTTTCGATATCACGTCCAAGAACAATGTCGCCGTATACTATGTAAGTACAGCAAAACTCGAATATAGACACGCGAACTAAGGAATATCAGGGCCAAGGACCAAACCAGAAACGACTGACAACATACTGTGCCGATCCAACGATCGACATTATCATTCTATCATTCGTCTACCTCTTTCCTCAGCAAGCCGACGGCTATCCGGGATTAAACTACGGCAATCAATGCAGCGGCGAGGCGTACAGCGGCCCGGGACTCAAGGGCGTCAAGATTCCCTCGAAAGACCAGCTCTTAAAGTGCCCAAACCTACAAGAGGATTTACATACATGTCGGCAGATAAGCGACAAGAAGATCCTGATGTCTCTCGGCGGCTCGAGCGAGAGCGGATATCAGCTCAGTGGTGCCACCAGCGGCACGAATTTCGCAGACCAACTCTGGGGCATGTTCGGCCCTCGGCAAGCCGGTTGGATGTCACTGAACAAACCGCGGCCTTTCGATTATACGAGTACCTCCGGCGACAGGACGACAGTGTATGAGTTCAGCGTAGACGGCTTCGATTTAGACATCGAGCGGCCATCGGACGATCACTCGGCGGGCTACATCGCCCTCGCCAGACGACTCCGGGCGCTATACACCACCGTCAGCGACAAGACGCGCTATCTGACAGCGTCGCCGCAGTGCATAGTGCCCGACGCCAACCTAGCCGACACGCTAAGAGCAACGCAATTCGACATTCTCTTCGTCCAGTTCTACAACACGCCGTCATGCTCCGCGCGCGGGTGGGTGACCGGGAACAGGAAGTACGTGCCGGGCGGCGCATTCAGCACCTCCGGCTTCACCTTCGACGCGTGGGCCGCGTGGCTGCGGAACACGCAGTACGGCCGAAACACGCGGATGTTCATAACGCTCCCCGGATCGAACCCCGCCGCCAACAGGGGCGCCTATATCTCGGTGGCCGAGACCAAGCAGCTGGCGAGCGCGTATTACTGTCGGCCCAGCTTTGCCGGCATAGGCGTCTGGGATGCCACCTGGGCGCAGCAGTCCGTAGCCTCGGGGAAGAATTTCTTTCAGAATGCTAAGGCCACGCTTAAGGCTGCTTCTGTCGACGCGAGGCTCCCTTGTGCGTTTGGCATTGCGGATGTGTCAGTTTCGGCCTAGAGGTTTGTTGTTGTCTGGCTAGCTGGAGGGTTCTGGTTGTTGTTATTTTGGGGGAGGTATAGCGGCTACAGGTATACACGAAGGACATTTTGGAAAAAGGAGTCCAGTAAGGCGTGATGTATGGGTGCTCTTAAGGGGAGTCCAGGTTTCTAAGCCCAGATATTAGTTGTGCGCAAACGGATCGCACTACGTCCTCACTCGGGGGTTTTCTTCTTTTAAACAGCATACGTAATAAGTAACAATCACCTACCACATTAAATACTGTTCACGCGTTCATTGTGAAGTCTTTAACACTTGGCTGGGCCGACTGCATCTCGACCAAGTAACACGGCGACCGCCAGGATAAACACGCCAATAAATTGCATTTTCCAAAATCAGTTCTTTCCCGTCGATTCTAGAATCAAGGGGGGTACTATAAAAGCCTTCACATAGTTAGTATAGAGCAGTCAAATAATCCGAATCGCATCAACAAAAAGCGAGGACCTACCGACTCCATAGCATGAATAGCAAACAGATCGAAAGTAACTGTAGAATTACCTCCAGTCAAATGGGCCTCCATATCGGTAACTATCTGTGGCTTGTGGTTCAGAGGAATGACCAAATTAAAGTGGCTGGTACGAAGTGCTGGGCCCTCAACGGTTGTCAGCCACCCTGCCTAACTGACCGCTAAGAGCGCCGCAGACATTCACCAAGTTCCACTATTGGCCGAGCAAGATTGATGGCCCACCAGGGCCGGGTTCCAGTTGCGCGTTATTACTTGAGGGTACCTACCGGCACGTATCGGTCCGTCGCTACACTTGGACACCAACTGATTTGCAGTTGGCAGAATCAACTACATACTTCACCATCTTCATTAACATTGTCACCACGACATCATTCCTTACTCAATTGCGTGAACAGAGTCGCAAGCCCAGGTAAGGCATTCACAACCCAACAAGATAGGAACAAACCCGTACACAATACAAGGCAGCGCCACATCAACGGCTTTCACCCGTCATTCATTGGACTACGATCACGGCCATGGAATCCAACGACAAGACCCCGGTCCTTCAGGAATCGCCAGCAGACGATGGAGAATGTTTATGGTGCGGCGTTCATCTACCCATGAATATGAAATCACAGCACATGCACGAAGCCCACCCAAACCCTCCGCAATTCCTCCCCGCCACCCAGGGACCGCTGCGGGTCTTCTCCGTGGCCGACAGGATCAAGGACCTAGAGTCGTTGCTCGCAGATAACTCATGCGCAGCCTGGCACGGCAACATACGGACCGTCATACAGCTCTACAAAGACGGCAAGATCAAGGAGGACGGCACTTATTACATACAGGCTGGGAAGGTGTACGACAGGCAGCCGGATTATATCACCGGTTCTGCGATATGGGTAGAGGTATGTAGTGTAGTTGTCATCAAATTTCGATGCTTTCTTCTAACATGTGCCCCCAGCAACCAAGCAAGATTCATTACCAGATGGCACTAACCCATCCGTACCGGCGTATGTACTAAAAGTAATGTGGCTTTGCTGGCGATCTTGTTCTGGTTCAACATGTGCGACTCGGTTATTCGTAGTTAATTAACGTCCTTTATACATATCTTCACCATCAAGAGCCTCCCTCCATTACCAACAAAGTCCCATGCTTTCCCGGACGATACTGAGTAATCAAGTCGCGAGCACGCAGTAAAAATCTAAAAAGATCTTCATCCCGATCGATCATCGTGTAAGCGCTAGACTAGACGATCTAGCCCGTCCAAGCGCAGTCCTAGCTAGATATGAAGATCCCATCCGTCATTACAAGAGTGTCGATCAATATGGCGTACATATATGCCAAGCCCCAGCAGATAAAAAAGGGGGGATCTTCGACAACACCTCGGAACTCACCCTCACAACACCAACCATCAAATCACAAAAACCATAATGTCCAAGTCCTCAAAGATCAGGTTAATCGAGTCTATAAATATTCAAGCTGTCTAGTTATTCTATCTCAAATACGTTACTCCCGCAAAGCAATCCCAGCAATCTCAGCGCCAATCCGAACACGTAAGCGCAGCATCACTTACCCAGGCGTCAAGGCCCCTAGATAAACGATGCAAACGTATCTTACCGCGGCGGACCAGAACGAGCCTCGCGCCGCCGAATAAAAGCCGCCTCGGACTCCAAGCAGATATCATCCAGAAGATCGCAGGCGTCGTACATCACCGGCAGCCCACCCCCTTCGAGAGCCCACGGAGCATGGCGCCACCGCTCCTCCTCAGTCACGGCCCGTTCAAGAACACGCATGAACTGAAGCGGCGTAGCATCGCGGCAGAACCGGAGAATGCCAGCGCAGATCCGAGTCCAGGTGACGGCCCAATCGGCGTCGAGCGTCCCGACCGCCTCGCGGAACTCGATCGTGCGCTTTATGCGCTTCCACCGCGGGTTCAACCCGAACGCATCCGGCGAGTAGCCCTTGAAGTCGTAGTTCTGGAACCCGGGGCTGTGCTTCTCCCGGTGGCTTACCATTAGCGCGCCCACGGCTGAGCCGGAGTAGACGCCGAGGATGGTAGCTATGGCGTGGCGCGGACCCGTCACGGCGTGGCCCCAGCAGTAGTCGGGCAAACAAGCGTCACCGCCCGAGTGCTCCCGGGCTGGCTCTGGTAGTTTGTGCATACACGGACTCGGGAGCCAGGATAAGCGCCTCCAGTGGTGTCTGCCCAGCTCGTGCTCGCGATTGATGCTCCTCATGTACGGGTCAGGAAACTGACTGATATGGTGGGGCAGCATCTTGGGGCCCTTCCTGTAGCTCGGAGAGGTCGAGAGACTGTTGCTTTGGGGTGGCAGCGAGGACTCGGGCGCATCGTCGTCGCGCTTAGTGTAATATTTCGCAAGCAACGCCCGCAATGCAGCGGAGTCAAACCCGCGATCACTATCATTAGGTGGACTAGGCAGCATGAACTCCGACGGGATATCCGGACTAGGCGGGCCGTTCGCCAACAAGGTGCTCATGGACTTGGCGGAACTGTCCTCGTTACCGCGCTCATCTTGACCGGCCAAAGCAGCAACCACGGCTGAGGCGTTAAGTTTGCTAAATGCAAGAGGCGTCGGATGCTGCAGCTCCGCGTCAACCTGCCCGGCTGAATACGCGTACTTGTCTTGGGCAGTATCCCACGCCCACGAACTCCGCGTTATCTCCGTGAACGGCGCGCAGGCGGCTGCCACACTCGCAAGCTCAGAGTCGGACAACCGGTCAAGGTCCGCGTGGCTAAACATGCCCTCACATATGACCACGAATAGAATGCTGTACTGTTCATCGAGAGTCAGCAAATCGGGAAATTTGTGTCCAAACTGGGTTGAGCAGCGGGCGAGGAAGGCCTCTGTCTTCATGAATTCTCGGAAACGGCGATGATATGCGCCACCTTCATCTCCGCTTTGGCTTGGCGGTCTTGCAGTGGAGGTCCCGGCTCCCTCTTCAGGGGTCGGCTGAGTGCTTTTGCTTCCCTCGCCAGAGCGCGCCGGGTGACTCCCACTCTCCTTATTAGAACGTGCTGGTAAAGTATTTCCGCTTTCCTCGCCGAAAAACGTGGGCGGAAGGCTCTCACTCAAGGTGATGAAAGGACCATATTTGGCGCGTGCATCGGCGTACAGTTTCCATGCCTTCTCGCCCCCGATGTCCTTCTTCTCCACATAAACTTGAGACCACGGATTCACTGGGAGCGTCTCCGGGTCAGCAAGATCGGTTCGCTTCTCGCGAATTTCCTTCACATAGTCGCGGACTATCTTGTGCGCATCCGCGGGTGTCATCCCATCCCCACAGGCCAGACGACTCCGGTACCGAATACTACTCGAATATTCACCAATACGACGCCAGGGTGCATGCAGCCTTGATAGCAAGGGGTCCGCGGCGAAGAAAAACGCAGCGGCGCGCTTCAGGGTCCTGGCATCGAAGTCCTGGGCACCATTTCCGATATGGACGTGAAAACCGCAGGTGCGGTTAACGCGCAGGCGGTACTTTGACTTCAGCAAGTTGATGACGAAGCGGATTTCCTCGTTTGCACGCGGCGAAGCCCAGCAAGCCGGGCTTCGTAGCTCTATACCTATCCATCGATATTTGCCGGGCTTGCCCTTGCTGAGACGGTGCTCTCCTCTCGAAGACCCGATCGTAATATCGTCGCCAACATCCCATTCATCAGTGCCGATAAGACGAAAAGGCATAGACAGGTCGCCGGTGTCTAGCGGCACTTCATCCCAGTTGATCGGTTCCTGGACATGTATACCATGATCGCGGAGTGTTCCTCGAATATGCTCCGCAATGAAGTCTACATACTGTAGGTGTGAATCATTACGATAACGTAGGATAGGCGGCAGTGTTGAGCTGTTCGGCTCGTCCGGGTCCTGGGCAAACTCGTCGATGATTGCTACAAGGAATTCAAGTTCAACCCCCTGAGATACGCGAGTGCCGACGGGCACGGTAAATGTCTTGGTTTGCTGATTGGTTGTCATGGTGGCTCGATGAAATGCGGTTTCCGGAACCCACACTGGTTGCTAAGGAGAGAGAACGGAAAAAGGATGCCTGCTTCTTGTTTTCCTCTCAGCCGATTTTTTAGAATTGCTTGCCTTTCTTAGTTGAATGAAATACTGGTGATCAAAATCAACCTCGAGCATATGGGACGGTCTGTGGTTTATATACCGGAGAACCTGAGGAAGAGCTCCTCTAACAACGCCCTTGTTTGCATTACAATTAAAGTCAATGGAAGAGCTGCACAAGAGTAAGCATGGGATCGAGGAATTGTTTGGAGGCTTTATACTTATTAACAAAGGAAGGCAAAGGAAGCCCTATGCATTAACTTTAACAGCGGTTCTCTTGTGCCTCAGGCGGATAATATGCCCAAGTCAATACCTTCATTACCTTCATCTTTCTTTACAGAGTAATTTACTCGCTAGCATGGCACAGGTTCCAGAGGGCGAAAGAATGGTCGAAAGACTACTCGAGTCGCCAACAAAAATGCCAAGTTCCAATCTCACATAACCCACCCCAGCTCTTCCCCTCGTATACCACTCATCGCCTTTGAATCTGACAGTCACATGCAGGGAATCGGATTTTGTCGTGCGTCCCTTTTCTGCGCTGAAATAATAAAACCAAATGGTTGCAATGGTCCCCCGGTGAGGAGCACTTTCACAGAGGCCGTACCGTAAATGGAATCCGATGTGGCCCTTTACTCAATAGATACGCTTTTCGGCACAGCTGTCAGACCATCAACTGCGTATTGCAACACGCCATTACCTATAGGGCGTAGGCAAGGAGTCCAATGGCCACGGCTGCGGCACCGTTTCCAATATGCTGGATATGGGCAGTGGGTGCAGTGGCAGCGCCTGAAGATGTCGATGAACTGGCGGGAGCATCGGTTTTCGTGGACTGAGGCTGAGCAGATGTGCTAGAGCTAGTAGTTGGGCTCACGGAACCCTGTCCCTGGTGATCCTGTACATTTTCGGTACCACAGTGATCTCCGAACGTAGCAGTGCAGTTCTTCTGGCCCGCAGCATTATTCTCGTTGGCGACGATGCAGTTGTCCTGCAGTCTTGTGCAAACAAACTGCGAGAACAGTCAGTCAGCGCCCAGGCGATAGGCTCTCCAGGGACCAAGAAAGGCCAATTTGGCAGACAGGCTTACCCAAGGCACCGTGCTTTTGTACAGGTTCATATCAGGGAAGTTAGAACCCGCACACTCGCACTCGAAGTTGAGAGAGCTCTACCAAGAGGGACAGATATTAGCCAAATACGCTCCCACAGGGCAGGGAGTAACGGGCAACGACTGACAGGATCACAGTTGTTGACCATGACGGAACCACATAGGGTCGCGCAGCTGTTCTGCTGGGCATTGCACCATGTAGCTAGAATACCCGGGGTCAGCACGATCCTACGCTTGGCCGAGAGGTAGATCGGCAGAAGGCAGAAGGCAGCTTTTTACATTGATCGAGAGGGTTCACTTGACTAGGGTCAATCTTGAAAGTCGAATTGGAGTGATCCTGAGCAGCAACCAGCGCGAGGCCGGAAAGCGCCACGAAGGGAGCGCGACCGACGAACATTGTCGAAGACAGACGACGGCGGTGACAGACGAATGTGCGCTTCGGAGTAGTGCTGGATGCAGGCCGCCGAAAGCCGAGAGCTGAATGTGGAACGCAGACAGAGGGCGGTGGCAATATCTAAATTTGCAGTGTAATGTTGGGTCGAGTCGGGATACAATGGGATGTACTATGATTGATGTTTGGCCTCTCGAGTGTGTAGCGGAGAGCGGACGGGAGAGGAATCGGAGGAAGAGGAGGAAGCGAGCCAGACAAGGAGACGGGTTCTTTGTAGAGACAGAGTGAAACGGTTGGTTGGGGAGCTGCGATGCGCTGGGGGTACCTGCCAGATGTACCGTGCCGGCGGTCTCTTATCGAGGAAGTCATCCAGACAGAAGAGACAATGTACCTGCCCTGGCGTCATACCAGATAAGGCATACGGACGGATGACCTAATGAGACTTAGGGAGAAACGGGACAGACACCAGGCCGGAATTGGGTTGGGAGGCAACATGCACGGAAGTTCGGCCATGGCACCATGCAAAGCGGTAGGTGGTAAGTAGCAGATAGTCCATTGACGACAAAGCTCACGATAATAACGGCTAGTGCTGGAGATGCAGCAGGGATGGTCGTGGAGGTAGCGCATCTCGGCCATGACTCCGGCCATGACTCCGGCCGTGTGCGCATCTGCTATAGCCTATATAAGCCTGGCTATAGCTGCTTACTGAGTGCTGTTTTAGTACCTTAGTAGTACCCCTAAGCCTGTACTTAGTACGGACGTAACGATTCACTACCCGGCCAGGTCCGGCCTAGCTTCAGGTACACGTGGGGGTTGTCTGCTAATGTGCTGTACCTACGCTAGCTGGCGCAGTGAGAAATTTACAGCAGGTACCGTACGGAATACAGTTGCTTACAGCTGTAACGTAGCGTGCGCTACGATGAGTGGCCGGCGTCTACTAATGTAGCCCTTCAGCGGACCAAGTCACAGCTGCTATAGCACGCGCTATCTAGCCGCCAGGCAAGTCGCGAGTCGGCTCGGCGAGTGGCCCAGGTATAACTACAGGTATCTACGAATTGCGCCCTGTCCACCAAGACTATTCCGTACACCAATAAATGCGTAACCGGCTTGCATCGACCTGTAGCTCTCGGCGTATCTTATTCATCGCCCAATTCTAATCACTTCATCTCACCATTTCATCCGTGGACGGCATTGGTTATGTCGTCACATCCAAACCTCCTGTAATTAGTGTTTGCAGTCTCGTTTCTTCTGCTGAGCCTGTTTATTTTTCTCTCGCTCCTTGTTTCTTCTCTCTGTCCGTACAGACTACGGATACCGACTTACGGATCAATATATTATGAAAGTTACCGGAATCCCTACAAGATAGCCAGAACTGGACTATCACTGCGCATTGCTCGGCTCGGCCTACGTGATTGCTCCACTCCCCCTAACCCCTGTCGATATACGAACTACCTAGAGGTATTTGATAGATAGGTCAGGCCGAACAATGCCGTATGCCGAACAGAAGGGTGAAGACCTTGTCGTTTTCCTCTTCTCGGCTTACCACGATGCTCGAGGATCATCTCAATTCTCAAATAGGTTTACAGGTATCGTCTACGAGCGTCAGCCCTGGGTGACCTACATACCTATATATATATGTATAGCGCTGGCGTCACGAATGCAGTGTCGGCAATGTTAGCAACCAACTTAATTTCACCTGGATTGGCCATAACGAGGTACTCGCCGGAAGTCTCCAGGACGTCCAGGTACCTACTCTTCGAAACGACCCATGTGATCCTGCGCCGACTCAATCCATGGCACGCTAGATAGATCCAAGCGCATCGGCGATAGTCCACTGATGAGTCTAGATACTATCTAGGTAGGTGTAAGTGCCTGCTTCCGTTGAGCCTGGCTTGACACGCCTTGACTGGATATAGCTTGAGCTGCAATGGACCGATGGCTTTAGCTTAGAAAAGTCTACTCAGTATACCATGCACAGCGAGATGGGAATTACTGAGATGCACCAGGGATCCGTACATGGTAACTAACTCTTATGTACTTATTATAGGCGCCTTGGATTTGCCAGGTCCTTCTCTGGTAATCCTTGCTTTGCCGACTTCCGAGTGGAAATTCTCCATAAAAAAGAAGCCTGGCGCTTGTTCTCGACAGTCGCGATGAGAAAAAGAGCAGAGGCAAAGAGAACCGGACAGTCCTAGGAACGGTATACTATATACATATTTGGTCGGTTCAATTCGGATTTTTCAATAGTCACCGACGAAATGAAGAGTCCGTTACGCGCTAAAAACTTACGAGGTTCGCGGTGTCATTTTTGGCATAAAAGCCTCATACATACATGAAAATCTGTGTATAATCACATCATACAGTCTGTATTCTCTCACGGACCAACCGCCTTCAAGCTTCAATGCTGTTCTTTGGATTTCAGAATCTTTAAAACTAAAACTCTGACGCTAATTCGTGCTCCTATTACTTCTACTTCGGCTTGGCATCAATGATGAATTGCTCGGACGGCGAGTCCCCGGTGGCCTCCCGAGGTAGCCGGTAGGACGGGGACGAAAGATGCTTAGGGGCCTTGCTTCGGAAACCGCGCAGGCACGCTCCTGGCGCCGCATGCTCTCGAAGGTTTCTGCAAACTTCAAGACGCTATGGGGCTGTATATATCGGCTTGTTCGGCCCATGGACCAACTCCCACGGGCGCAGCGAGGACCCCAAGGCGAGCGTGGCGTCGTTTGTCCTTGCAACATGAAAACACATGCATCGTATCTAGAATCGGGAGGCTCGACTTCCCGCCGTTCAGCCCTGTCGGCGGGCAATGGGCGTCTGCAAGGGTCTATAACATGTAATCCGCTGAGGGCACCTTGGGCAACAAGACATCATAAATGCGTGTCTGTTTAGACAAGACCGGTATGATGCCAGCGTCAGCGCAAAGCGCTTACCTGAAATTCTAGAAGGCGATGATAGACGTGTAAGGCACCAGTCCGGCATATATGATGCACCTAGGCACTATAGGATTGACGGCAAATTAGATACAACAAGAACAATGGCATTCAACCGGGTCGCTTTTATTCGGTATAGGAAGTCCAAGCCGGATCTGCGGAGGATGTGCAGCCGGTGGAGATGCCTAATCCGGGGAGCGTTGATTCGAAAGTGGACATTTGTTTGGGGAAAAAACGGAGATCGATCTTCGTTTCCATCAATGAGAATCCATAGAGTCGTGAGCCCAAGTCGGACCGCAGGCCTTAAAGCTATCATCCGAGCCTACGCAATGGCGTGAGGCGTTGCGCTTCTCGCAAGCGAACCCGTCCGGCTGATCACGATGTTGTTTTCTGGATTCATGACCGTCGCCGCGCTGGCAGTCGCGCCGGTGCATGGTGCGTTGACCTACAGGGGTGTGGACTGGTCCTCGGTGCTAGTTGAGGAGAACTCTGGGATCTCATATCAGACAACTAGCGGCAGCACAGAGCCCCTCGAGACGATCTTGAAGGAGAGTGGTGTCAATACCGTGCGGCAGCGCGTATGGGTGAACCCGTCCGATGGCAGCTATGACCTTGGATATAACCTCCAGATCGCCAAACGAGCGAAGGCAGCAGGTTTGGGTGTCTACCTGGATCTGCACTTCAGCGACACTTGGGCTGACCCAGGTCATCAGGTAAGGCTCTGAGATTATTGTCTTCCTTCTAAGTCAGCCTCGTCAGGAGTGTCACGTCTCAGTTTGATGCCTAAATACTCCTCCAAAACTTTGTTGATAAAACAACTCTAACTGCCATCTTGACACTTGAAAGGCGATTCCTAGTGGCTGGCCCACCGACATCGATGACTTGTCTTGGGAGCTGTACAACTACACTCTAGATGTGTCGAACCAGTTTGCCGCGGCGGATATCTCTCCGTCAATCATCTCCATCGGAAATGAGATCCGTGCTGGGCTACTATGGCCAACAGGCAGCTCCAGTCAGCCAAATAACATTGCTCGACTCCTACACTCTGCAGCCTACGGCATTAAAGATAGCAATCTTTCGACTCAGCCTAAGATAAGTGAGTGGTACTCAGAGCTACTTGTCTGCGCGATAGGTTGTTTTCAGGAGAGGTATCCATTTGTCTCAGACATCCGCATAACTCAAGACCTATGGACCTCAACCCTTTGTGTGAGTTTGTCTCGAAGGGTAGTATGAACTGACGATATACACTTGTAGTGATACATATCGATAATGGCTGGGATTGGAGCGCTCAAGAATCGTTTTATTCGTCAATTCTTGACCAAGGTCAGCTCTCTACGTCGGATTTTGACATGATGGGTGTGTCATACTATCCCGTAAGTCTTAAAGCCCCAATTGAAAAGCTCCCCATGGTCTGATAACAATGCCTTAGTTCTAGTAAGACTCTTCTATCTGAGATGAAGGCCGCGGATCAGACGGAGCGTACCGTGGTTCGCGACTTTCTCTTACAATTCTAATATATCACAGTGGATCTGGTGCTACGCTGGCCAGCCTCAAGACCAGCCTGAATAACATGGCCAGTACGTGGGGCAAGGAGCTCGTTGTAGCCGAAACCGACTGGCCGACTTCGTGCCCTTCTCCTGCCGATGCCTTCCCAAGCGATCTCCAGAGTATCCCATTTTCCGCCGCCGGCCAGACTACTTTCCTCCAAGAATTAGCCGATGTCGTCGCAGCAGTTCCAAAGGGCGAGGGAATTTTCTACTGGGAGCCCGCATGGGTTGATAATCAGGGACTCGGATCTTCATGCTCCTCGAATACGATGTTCTCAGTAAGTACCGCTCCCTTTCGGAATAAAGGCGTCAACATGTTGTCTACGTATATTCTAACGGAAACATTACCTATGATTAACAATGCTTCTTATAGTACCCTGGGAAGGCGTTGTCTAGCTTGGAAGTCTTTTCAACGATTTAAGATGTCAGACATGTCGCAACAGCATTGCGGGTCAAATCGCAAGACAGATCGAGTTTTATTAGGAACATCATAACGCAAACGATAGCACATCTTTAAACCGCACACATCTCAGACGAGTCCGTCTTTGTATTCTAATAAACCTCTTTGTAGATAGGCTCTTCCACGGGTACACCATGACATCAACAAAGAAGAATGCTAGCTGCCTCCAAAAAATGGCGAGTGCAACGTTGCGGCAGAACAACAAGCCCGTCAAGACGAAAGGGATTTTAGATCAAACCTCTCCTGAGCGTCCCCCCTCACCGCGAGTGCCTTGAGCGTCTTACTCCGGTCTGCGACATCTATCTCGCGCGATGAAGTCTATGAGAGGGAGCACCAGCAACGAACTATGCCTTTCACTGCCGCCCCAACTCCGCCGCCAAATATATCCCAGAAGCAGGAAAGAAGGCCGCGGCAGCCGACTCCAACAGTAGCGGCAAGCAAGCCGGCAATATCACCGTTCGTCCTAGGGTCGGATACGTGCGGGTTCGCATCCACCAGCACGCGTAAGTCCAGGTCCCGAGCGTAGAAAAAGAGCGTACCACACTGACGGCTGTGCGTGGCTCTATCTAGTCACTTGTGACCATGGATACGAGTGCGTGAACGTAGGCAACTACCGAGGATGCTGCGAGACGGGCTCCCAGGATTGCGCCTCCGACGTGCACATGGCGTGTCTTGACTATGAAAACATGCCGGATGCTTCTCTGTGCGGGCCGCACCTCCTATGCTGGTACGTAGAATACGGGCAGAAACTCACGGGAGCGGAATCAAGTCTGATCAGAGCGTAGCCCGTCGACAAAAGCGTATTGCGTTTCGTATGGATTCGTGACGGCAGATCAGCCCAGCATGACCTTCACACACTTCCGGTGCGCCGAAACGCCCGTCCTGGCCGAACTGCATCCTTACCCCCCGGCTCTCATGACAATAGTCGGGGAGCCAATCACGGCAGGGGTGTCAAGTATTTCAACGGCCGAATCCGCGCCCAGCACCACTCCCTCGCCGTCAACCTCCCTCTCCCCGGGAGCTATCGCCGGAGCCGTAGTAGGATCCGTAGTAGGAGCACTTCTAATAGCCCTAGGCATAGCATTCATGATAATCCGGAAGCGAAGGCGACGGAAAGAACGCGCAGAGAACGACGCCGAACCCGAAATCACCGAAAACCCGTCCGACGAGGACGTGGAGGTATTCCAACGCCCGCTATCCACGGTCCAAGAGGAGCCCAACCCTTACCCTTCTGAAGAGACACCAGACACCTCAGACACCCATCGCCACTCGGGATCCACCCCGCGCAGAAGCTCCGGCCCGAGCCGCTCGTCGAGCCGAAGGTCGTCCAGCCGCCGGAGCTCCCTGAGCCCGCTATCACTACACCCCGTAGCAGACTGGGACAGGCGATCCAGCGGCCCCCACGACGCGACGACCAGCCCGCAATACACGGCATGGCCGCGCGTGGGCCCGCAACCAACCCCATCGCCAAAGAGCGCAAAAAGGCCAGAAACCCGACGGAACTCCAGCGGAAGCAGCCTCTCAAGCACGAAGAGCCGCGCGTTTCTGAGCCCGCGCGTCGCGAGCATCCCGCCGCCGGCGATCGACGAGGCGATCAACGCGGCGCTTAACGAAGAGGGCAGCAGGCGGGCTAGTATCAGCAGGCCGCCGAGCATCACCTTCAACAACATCGGGTTCCCCGTCCCGCCATCGCACCCGGCGAGCACGCCGTCGCTGGAAGAAGTGCTGCGCAGCGCCGACGCGGGGAACAGGAGTCGGCGGTCGTCTCAGCATAGCGGGCACCCCAGTGCGGCGCCGCGGAGCGACGCCCGGTTTGCTAGCCACCATATGTCCTGGCTTGACGACGAGGACGACGTGCTGGGTACTCGGCGCCTTAGCACGGTTTCGGCTGGGCCTGTTCGGCGGGGCAGTCGGGCCCGGGGGGAGAGCTTTGGGGATGCTGTTTCGCCGCTTAGTCCCCCTGGAGGTGGCGAGGGTCGGGTTACGCCCATGACTGTTAGCCCGCTTGGGAGTCGGCGGCAGAGCTATGATGAGGTTCGGAGGGATTGAAAGGTGTCGGGGGAGACTATTGTATTAATATAGGATAGGTTAAGGGGTTGTGGCTTGATTGCTTTTCAGGATTGGGGATGCTGCTTGGTAGGTAACCTCCCTTGGGAGAACCGAATAGTAAAATAAATGTTGGTTATATGGCTATCGTGTCGCGAAGTGAACCTACCTAGTATATTACTCCGATTACTCATGATGTTAGCAATAGGAGAGCCGTAGAAACGATCAGCCCGTCATACCGCCTTTATATCTACATCATCACTATCTACAGATTTAGGTGCACAGTCACGAATCAAGCCCATGGATGAAAGAAAGTAGTCAGTAGATTTCTGATTAAGTACTCTGAATTACCAAGATATGCCACCGTGTACAAAGAGAGTGAGATCGTTCAAAAGAATGCCCGTAAAGATCAATACCCGAAAGCCCAGCGTCTAGAAAACTCCATGCCGTAAACTCCGAGGAATCGTAGTGTGGCCGCCGGCGTCGTCGTTACAAATACATAAACTGGTACAAGACATTGGATTCAATGTCGGAAAAGTCTGGAAGACACCCTGATGCCAGGGCGCGAACCGAAAACACGCGACCATCCTGTATGTCTAGCTGGAGAATTGGCGCTTTAGTGGATGGCGACGCGGCGGCTTTCCGGCTTCGCCTTTGGCACGATGACCGTCAAGATGCCGTTGTTCAGCGAAGCCTCGACGTTGTCATGGTCAACGCGGTTCGAGAAGACGAAGTAGCGCGAGAAGTTGCCGATGCTGCGCTCAGAGATCCAATACTTAGGTTTCGGCTGAGCACCGCTAGCATTCTCAGGCTTGGGGGTCTCCTCGACAGGCTTTTCGGGCTTGGAGGACTCAACAGTAGTGCTCGAAGGCGTGGCTCTGATTTCCTCGTAGTCGTCTTCTACGGTTGCCTGGAACGACTTGTTGGAGCTGGTCTCTGAGGCTTCGTCGTTGGATCTGTCGGCGAGGACACCGCTCATTGTGGTGCTGTCGAGCGTGCCTGCGGGTGCTGTGCCCTCCGTGTAGCTGCGCTCCACTTTGCCACTGACGACGATAGTCTGTGCATCGCTGAACTCGATGTTGATGTCTTTCTTCTCGATACCTGGGAGCTCGCCGTGCAACTCATAGTTCTGCTCCGTCTCTCTTACGTCGAAGCGGGGAGAGAAGGTTGGAGCAGAGCGGCGGGCATGTCTAAATGGTTGGGCTTGGTGGCAACTGCGGCCAGTCTGAGCGGCGAAGTGCTTGTCCCAGTTGTCGATGAAGCGGACTAGGCCACCGAAGTCGCCTTGGTTGTTGTGGTGGGCGGTGTAAAAGGGGTGGTGAGTGAAGAAAGACATTTTGATCGGTTGTATGTTGGTTGCTAGTGGACTATTTTTGGTTGGCAGTTTGGAGCTCGTTGTCAAAGTATATATATACTAAGGATGAGAAGCTAATGATGAGTTTCTGGTGATGTGTTGCTGAGGAGTTGTTGCTGAGGAGTTGTTGCTGAGGATTGTTGCTGAGGATTGTTGCTGAGGATGTGTTGCTGGTCTGAGTGATGGGAAGCCGTTAATCAAGACATGATGGACGTTTATATAGTCGGAATCAAGTAGGTGGCGTAACTTCCACCGGCTTCAAGACACATCGAGTCACCATTGTTTGGATAATCATCCCGAAAGCTTAAACAGCATACTAGAAGACTGTAGACTATTCCGTGATTGCTAAAAGGGCACGATCGAGATTAGAAATCGCGTAGGAGGCAGAAACGACATACGCGTTATTGCGCGACGGTGCTGGAAAGCGCTGGAATCTTCTACGACTTTACCGGGCTTAGTTATTATGTAATTCCGTAGCGCAGCGACGCGATCAATAAGCCATTTTCACCGCATGGAAAGACTGAATGGGAACTTGTCCGGACGAATCGTGTAGACAGACTGGCTGATGATTGTTGGTAGCAATCACTATAGAATTGAGTCTTGGTGTAGGTGATTCCCTCGAAACATGCCTCCCCCATTGATTGCCCCAACCGTCATCGATAATTGTTACAACGCGCACCCGCAAAGTGTGGCTGGTGAGCTGTGGGGAAACCTAGATAGGCGCGGATTTATCGGACTCCATGTGACGAGTCACAGGCCAAAAGTCCCGAGGATCTTGGCAGGGGACCGATGACATCATGACACCCATATCTAACCTAGCGCATCGCCATTTATCTCTTAATTTATCTCCTAGATACGCAATAGATAAAGCCGGATTTCGAAAGAAAGAGAATGCGCCGGCCAAGGAATGCTGAACGCGCATAAATACATATCCCTCTAGCCAATAGTTCTCTATTGTCTCGCAGTTGTGCCGAGTGGCGACCTCGCGCCACAGAAGCCATCGCCATAACCTGCGGCGGAATTATCGCCATGGCTATTGCCGAGCAAAAGGCTCGCCATAATTGTTCTTTTGTCGAAAATGGCATGTTTGTCGGAGTAAATACGGTGAGTACAGTACCCCAGCTAAGTCGGTGAGCCGAAGGGCGCGGCACGGATAGTTGCAAAACCCGTGAATAGCCCCCAGACAACGATTTTCATAGAGTCGCCGCATTTTCAGATCCGACTTCCCGGCATACGTAGTGCGAAGCACGCCGGCCCATTCGTGTAGAAGAGGCAAGAATTCGTGACGATCCGCGGCGAGATTATTTATTATGGGTTCGTCTAGTCGACCAATACGCGGAACGACAAGGATGGGGGACGTCGCCACTCCCGCCGGTCCCAAAGTCGACCTCATGTGCTTTTGGATGCAAACCTGAAAACCGGCCGCCCGTTACCGCTTCCGCTTGGCGACTTCTCGACAAAAGCCCCCCGCGATGCCATCTTCGCCATGGCCCGCCACCGGCAAGCGTAGCCAAAAGCGCGGGTCATAGGTGCACGATCGAACACGTGGGAATCTGAGCTGACTCAGCCGCACGGGATGCCGGAATCGTACGATGACATACAGGGCGGAACTTGGCCGGGCTAATAGGTAAGCTGGACTTCTTGCCCATGTATTCCGTACCCAATGTTGGGTTTGTTGGGTTGAGGCTCAAAAGGACGACGCCGCAAAGAGTAAGCGTCTCCTGCTATAGACGATCCTGGAGGCCTGGTGGGGATGTTAACCAGAGATGCCATATCGCCCCGTTTATTTCGACTAAACAACGATGTATGGTAATTATGGAGCGCCTCTAATTCGCTGTAGACAAAGCGTAGCCGATTGATGTCCCTTCGAAATACCGCCATCCCCCCTCCTCTCTAGATACAGTATCGGGGGGGCGATATCATACGCGGTGATGCCGAATCGACATCTTATACGTAAATCATAGGTTTCCTATCAAGCTTACGGCACATCAACGAGGTAATCACAAGCGCCAGCAATAGTGTATGTGTGCAAATGCTCTTCGTCGTGGTTTGTAAGGATAGATTCTACCTAGATAGTTCTCCAATAGCCACCGTCCGCACGGGGTACACGTCGAAGGCGGCACATTTAAAATAGCATAATACAAGCTAACTCTTGAATCGAATATTGGTAGTCGCTGGCAGAACGCTATAGCAAAGTTGTATCGCGACGATAACGCTATTCTCATTGAAATTTGGCAGCCTGAGGTTGTTGACAATAACTGGTCCCTGGAACAGGGGAGCGCGCGTCGCTGGAAACCCGTCCAGATGATGAGAAGCCCCATAAAATATCGTAGCCCCTATGGTAACATGGTTCGCGGCGACCACACAGCCTACGTCTTGTCATCACCAGTCAGGCTATCAAAGCCTCATAATATCCTGCTGCGATACATTTCCCGTCATTCAGGCCTGCAAAATCGCCATTTCAAGTAGAGATGCGACCCTGTCTAAGTCAAGTATCCAGTAGGATATCCCATTGGAGGGACAGATATCGGGCTCTGTATCCGGTTAAATAATCCAATCAGTTTCTTCCCCACGACCGGTTCCAGTTCCGTGCCGTCTCGGGCTATCTTCACCTCGCGGTTCGAATTCCATAGGTTACGTAGGCCCCGTGTTCGATAGAAGGGCAGCCTTATTGTCGAAAGCCATTCAAGTTTGAAAGGTTTACCCCAGGCTTTTGAATCTCCTTCTTTATCATACGTATTTTTAGATCCCTCGGAATGCTCAGATACTGTCTCCGATACCCCATCGGCTTCATCTGCGTCCACTTCCCAAAATATCGTCCCGCGGGCCGAGTCGTCAATAATGCGTCCGCGAGGGCACGTGTCAGTCGCTTCCGTGGGTATAGCTTTCGGTAAGTCCATGTTGGTCATGGCCTGCGCCTTGGGGGCAAATTTAATCGCTGCGGCTGGGTCGTGGTTAATAGGCGAAGCCATCCTAGCGTATCCAAAATATTCGCCCGATTTGTTGGCCGAGAATATGAGGTAAACATTCTCGGCCGTCTGTTGGTGGATGTGTTAGTCGCAAACAAATTATCGCTCACAAGCTTCGTTTCGTCGACTTACCTCAAAAGCGTGGTTGAGTATGTCTTCATTGTGAGACTGGGTTGCCCACACCCCGTTTTGAATGCTAAGCTCGAGGTCTTCCACTGTTAAACTTTTGAGTATGAAGAATTTGTCCTTCGGCCGGGTCCCGTTCGCAATCAGAGTGTTCTTAGACTCGGCGCTTTCTTCCTGGGTAGACGCTGGATCGGCAGGGGTTCTAGAAGAATTCAACGAAGCCGCATCTGAAGCAAAGGATTGCACACTGGGTGATATGGCAGCTGGACCCGTTGGTGCAGTTTGGCCCGATGTCCCCTCAACAGTACTCTTTCGGAGCCGGCTTACGAGCCTGACCGATTGAAAGTTCGAGTCGTGAAGCCGTTGCTGTGCCGTGGTACAGCTTGTTTCGTCCTTGAAGTTGGCAAAGGCGCAGTTACTTTTCGAAATAAGAAAAAGAGACTCTAGGCCAGTTGCTTCTCTGCAGACATGATAAACTAAACTCATAAGGTTGGTCTGTGGGGGTAGGTTTCCGATCCAAATCGCGTGTCCTAACGATCAAGTCAGGTTGGATGACCACAAAACTTCAAGGGGGTAGCGGGGAAGCGGATCATTTCACTGACCACTTTGACGAGGTTTTCGCGGTGGGCCGCGAACAATGCTTGGTCGGTTTCCTGCTATTTCTACAATATAATGTTAATCTCAGACTCAGTAATGTATTCATTTTGACTGTAGCCCATACATACCCTCGCCTGATCCAAGCCCGCTTGAACCACCTCGGTTATGGTCTCTTTGTGGCATGGAGGAACCCCTTATATTCTTAGTGCCATCGGATGGGAAGTGATGTGGTTGGAAAAAAGGGTTGTGCGTTGGGTGACTATGCACTGGATACTGATTGGAAGTGTGGCAATAATATCCCGGGAGCGTCGCTTGTGCCTGGTGCGTGATCACGGGAGGATAATATGGCATATTCATGCCAGCACGTGGCAATGCAAATCCGAGCTGTTGCTGCTGTTGCTGTTGCTGTTGAATCTGAGCCGCCGTAGACATCTGTACGCCGTAAAATTGAGGTATTTGATGTTGGGAGGGGTAATATTGCTGTCCAGACGGCTGTACCATGTGTGGCATCACATTAGGTCCAGCAGGCGAGTACCGTTGGATTTGTTGTCCGCTAGTGTATCCCGGATGGTATCCAGCTTGTGGGAGAGCGTTTGCCATTGCGCTCATATCATATGGCCCCTGGCGGGCTGGTGCTTGCGCAGCAGGTCCTTCCATCTGGCTAGAGAACGGATTCGGCGGAGTAAATATCTGCTGGTATTGACCTTGGAAGGCAGCGGGGTCTGGGGAACTTGTACTCTGCGAGTTCGTCAATGATTCACCATCTGGCATCATCCCTTGGGAGGGATCTCTCGGTACCTCCGGGCCCCCATAGTCGTTGTTAGGGTTGGTAGATGGCGAAATGTCCCCCATTCTCAACCGGATATTATTCGAAGCCGAGGATTTAATGGATTCGCGGCGGGATTGAGGTCGCTAATAACGAAAATTTCGAAGATACGACGGCCGGCCGTTGTTCGATCATCTATAATTATGGCCGTGCACTTAAAGGATTTGCCCAACTGATAGCTCCGTGACAATTTCTTGCGAAGGGGAGACGGTCCTGACTGAATGCTACCGAGCCAACTGGAAGGTGGACTTCTATGTAGACAGAAGGGATACAGCCTTCCTGGGGGCGAGTGCATTCGGCAGCCCGTGATAAACCACTAGAAACGCTCCTCCTGCCTGCCTGGTTCCTGCACTAGAGTCCGCCGCTGCAGGGCGCAAAACTTGCTGAAGAGAGGAAAGAAAACCGATGGGTCGAGAACTACAGAACAGAATGAGCCGTGCAGGGCTGGCTCTCCAACGGGGCAATCTCCCGAGCGTGGTATAGATTGGTGTACAGGCTGAGCAGATCGAAGGATACGGATGTAATAAGTTGCATGAAGGTCATAAATGCCGAGAAGAAGACTGTGTCACTCGGGGATACTGATGAGTATTACATATTAGGTTGTGTGGCTAATTTTGTCGACCATGTGGCCCAATGTGATTCCCAGTAATCCCAGCTAGGGCAAGTACTTGTACAGCAAGTACTTGTTGAGAGGGAGAGAGAGATGTAGGAAGCAAGCATATGGTGTAGCGACAATCTTTGCCTTTTCCTCGTGCAGCCATGCAGCAAGGGCACGAAATAGAGCATGAGGCAAACCGAAGAACATAAACAGGGAACAAACGCGTCATTTGCGGGCGACCCCAGATCTTATTAATTAGTTCCTGTTCTGGCACCCCTCTTGACTCGGAACACGCGGGAGGCTGGGCTACGGTGTGGTCTGGTCAAAGTCCCGCCGAGGCAGGAGGGCCATTATAGGTACCGGTATATGGAGGCAGGCAGACGACAGCATGACCGAAGTACTTGGAGAGGGATGCGGGTCTTGAACTACTAACGCCAGCGCTGGAAGAGAGCCGATGCTAGGCAGGCATGTCCAGTAGGAGCAGAGAGAAAGGGATTTTGCGTTCACCCGCGCCGCGTTGGGGCCGTTTTTTCGCCACCAGACCCTGGAGCGATGGCTTAAAACGCCATCTTTTTTGGTTTCGGGGTGCTGAAGGGGACCCATTGGTCCGGCGCTTGTTGCTTGCCAGTACAACTGCCCGGTAGAACCTAACGAGCGATGCCTGTGTATTTTGGTTTGTTTATGTTTTGTTTTTGTGTTGCTGTGCCTCTGTGTCTCTTGTGTTTTGTGCTCTTCTTCTTCTTTTATTCGAGGCCACACAGATAGGATCCCCGATCCGATAGGCGCCGGCTCAGCCACAAACAGTCTAGACAAGTCTTTTTATCAAATAAGGCCGGACAATCATGTAAAGGCGATCTGTTGCGCAAAGTTGGGCCTCGGGCTGCTGTAGTGCGAGCCAGCAGCAGCATTGGGCTTGTTTCTGGTGAGCCTTGCTCGTCCAGGCGCTCGTGGCTAGCCCCCCCTAGCCCTACAACAGCGTAGATGGGATTTTGGATCCAAGATCCAGGAACTCCGGAGGCGGCTGAACCATTCCCAGCCGGAGCGGGGCGGGATTTGCGCGAACATGCCGAATGTATGTACGGGCAAGGCAGATCTTACCGTGGGGACTGCGTCTGGAACCCAATCCATCGCACAGTTGAGTGATGAATAACCAGAAACTAGCGATTTACCTATCGAACGAAAGAGTGGAGATGCTGAAGCGATGTCGTATCGAACCATTGCATTGTCAATTGGAAGCCTACTAGTAGTGCCATTCTGGACTTGGAATGAAGGAATGTTGAGTTGTCCACTGAACTTGTGTGAATCGGATAGGCAAATACATTTATGGACCTCCAGGGGCTATGAGCTCCCCGATAGATGGATAATCTTGATAAGCTAGACAGGTAGACACACAATAAGTGCATACGTACAAACACGATTGCACTCTGTCTACGAAATGGTTCGCATGGATGCCGATGTATTAGGGACTCGTACTTCTTCACAGGTGATTGCGCAGCAGTTAAATGATAGATCATCCACAGCAGGTGCATGTAGAAAGATAAGGTACCTAAGATGATGGGCGGGCTTATTATCCCGTAAGTTCACTGAAGCTCTCAACAGCGAACACCACCAACACAAAGTGGGTAAGGTAAAAGCAGGCAACCTACATAAGTAGCATGCCTTACTGCCGATAGCGTAAGGTATAGGTACTTTCAATGATACCGGGTGGTTACTTGTATATTCGACGTTGGTGAGAACAAATCCTTACCGTTTATTCAACAGGGCAATAACTGGTACGCACGTAGTATCCGTAGATAGGGCGATGCGGAGGTCAGCCACTGACGATGAACACACACGTGGGCTGCGTGCCATTGGCCTAGAAGGCCATTCTAGATAGGTACGGAATACTATGTAACTATGTAACTTGTTTTGCCTTGCCACAGAGTAAGCAAGGTGAGTTCCCTGTAACTATTTGAGCCTGCGTAATATTGATATGGTGAACGTTTTTGTGTATGCTCAGGTGACTACAGATGTATAGAAGTAATGCATCGACACGGAATAGTAGGTACTAGATAGATGGTATTCCGTAGTATCTAGTAGCTTTGCTGTTGGTCGAAACAACTGCTAATACTCCTACATAACTAAACAGTACAATTGACGCCGAAGAGGGACCTAATTAATCCGACTATTCGTCCAGAGCCCGGAGTCCAGACCGGGACAACGCCCGGGACCGACATGATCAGAGCAAGGTACCTCCCACGTATAACCTGCTGCACACAAGTGATTGCGTTGCCACTACATGCTCCACTCACCTCGTCCCTGTGTTTTCACTTCAGGGCTACCCATCAAAGGTGTCGCCTACCATCCTGCTTGCCCGACTATGTAACCATTATCACGGTTACTCGAGGCAACTATCTAGGTGTGTAGGTTACCTACCAGTTTTCCTGTAGCATGTAATACTGCCCAGTCCGCTTTAACATCTGCCGACGACTTCTCATTATGACTTGATGAGCGTCAATCGAAACTTAAATATTCGATAGATACGATACGATACGCTACGATTCGATTCGATCTCCAAGTCTACCCGCCTCAGGTACAAAAGCAATTGATCTCGAAAGAAGCAACTCAAAACAAGCCCCTGAGCAGGCCAAAGAAGAAGTTCTCGAGTATAGCGTCAGCTGGACCCAGTTTTCCGCGATCGCAACCCAATTCCCTCGATATCGCCGACTCACCTATTGGTAGGCTCTGTATTTGTCAAGGGGAATGAAGTGATTGATTGGATTATTACCGCAGGTGAGTTTATAGTTGACGTCTACTAGCGGCAGATGCCGGCTGTTATCTGCAAGCGCATACATACTAGACTAGGTAGGTATATTCCACACGTTTTTGCGTCTTGCTTTTGTCTGCCCCACCGCCCTTCTGAAGCAGAAGTGATGGTACGTAGGGTTGCTGCCTTCGGAGCGATCGAAAATAAGGATGTTGGGGTCTTCTGTTTGCTTCCATGGGGTGTCGGGAATACTCCTCCGTCTGATCATCTAGGTTTCTGTATAGCGGTCTGAACAATCCGCGGAGCCCGCGCTATTCCTGTGAGAACAGGGGATTCCTTCTGTAATCTCTCTTGAACAGGCCCAACCTCTTTCAGCTCTGATGAAACTGACATATACGTACTAACCTGAGAGATAGTCATGTTTTCGGAGTGTTGAAGAACTAGCGGTATGTAAAGATAGGTAGGTATAGGGGTAACAGACACACTCATAGGGTTTATATAAATCGCCGGGGTGGATCTACGAACTAGGGTTTTCCTGTTCAATTGAGAAGGAGTGTCAGCTCTCTAGGTGAGGTCTTCCGCACAGATGCAATGGCGAAGGCTACTGGACTTGAATAGGCGGTCTTGGCTTCGGGCATCTCACCACGTAGTAAAGTACGGGGCTATTTTCCAAGGATATGGAGAGAATGCTATCGGAGTTGTCCAATGATCGATTGCCATCAGTGTCGGCGGCACCTTTTCCCCGGCATGATAAGACGTTCTATAGGTCCAAAAAGTCAGTATAAGATCCTCTATACCAAGAGTATTCGGGGCACCTCCCTCACTTGTGTCAGCCTAAGAAACGAACCCTTACCGGGCTTTCTGTCGCGAATATTTGCCGCCAGCCTAAGGAAGGCCGATGCCGGTGAAATTGCACTGGGCGACGCTGATGGTTGGTTATTGGCTGCTGATAATTTTAGAGGAAACATGACACCGTGAGACAAAATAGCCAAGCTGCCATGGTATGTAGTGCCTAACCCTGGGAGCGAGAAGAGAATGAGGCAGTACATATTGACACCGCAAATAAAGAGATATAGCCTGCTATTAAGTTGTATATTGGAGTCTAGTCAATTCACGTCGGCTGCTTGTCAGGACCTCTGGTGCATAGCATCCTTCAAGTCAACCTCTGCCAGGAGAGAAGCCGGGCGATGATCGGAAATCATAGCTTTCGACGTTGTAGTTTATCCATGCCGCAGATATTAGTACACGTGAGTGGCGCATACGCTTGACTTCCTCCGATTTACCTATACTTCCTCAATACCCCTTAATCTCTCTTCAAGGGCAGAACTTTCTCCTCGATTCCATCTTTGGTAATAATCATCATCTGCAAGCCATCACCAACTTCGATGTGTCGTTCGACGGCCGAATCAAATGCATCCTTGACGAGGATCTCGACCTCGTTACGGGGAAGAGGCACACGCTCACGTTCCTTCAGGTCATGGCCAACACCACTACCGGGGGTGTACTGGTTCTTGAAGTTGACCTGGTTATCGAGGAACGGCATGATGAGAGAGGCGGCGGCACCGCCAGCTCGGCACTGTTCGCGTTCGAAACTGCCGACGGGGTCGTATGAGTACACAGCGCCCTTCCCATCCTCATCCAGGCCGCCGAGAATCGCGTAAACGTAGTAGGGGAAAAAGCGTTTCTGATACAGAATAGTGGAGAGGCGCTTCGCGCATGCCGAGACACTCATGGGCTTCCCATGGCGGTACCGGTACATCTTGCAGACAGCATCCAGTCGTTCCTTTAGCGCCTCGCCATCCGCTGCGAAGCCCACTACCGACAGCAGGATATTGGCGTCGTCCTGCGACGATGTGGAGCCCCCGACCTTAAATACCTTTGGTGCATACCGGGTGTTTATGCTGTAGCCGGCTGTAAGACGGGTGTCGCCGGCCATGATGGTGAAGTCGGCGCCGGCAATGGCGAGTGTCGAACCACCATTGTCGGTATATCTGTATTGACGATACCATGTTAGTTCCGGATCCCCCTTCAGTGCGGTGGTGTTCCGCTACGGTGATGGATGGGCCGGGTATAGGCTCACGGGTTGAAGCGATGTTCCCGAAAACCATCGACACTGTCTTTGGGTACTTCTGCGAACGAGTAGTTGGGACCGTTGAGGACCGGGTTCTGGCTGAACATGGCCATGGCGACGGTAGGTATGCTGTGTCTCGCTTTCGGCCGTATACGGCTCGAATGTCAGTGACGGCTGCTGATATCGCACGAGGAATGGCGATTACTATGGCGGAAAAGGTGTGTTAAAGCGTGGTTGATGGATTTGGACGATGTCGGTGATGGCTGATGGAGAGAGCACGCGTATAGCTTGCAGCCTTGTGCCCGGAGAGGCACGAAGTACCCATTCCAGCTTCCACAGCGCAGTGGGGTACCTGTCCAAGCTGGTTGTGGGGCGGGAGCAGGGGCCTGGTCGCTGACCAAGCCCCTAAAATCCCTAAATGGCACAGCACCTTGGGCCTACCTCGTCCAATACAGTGTGTAGTACACGGTGTCAACAGAACCTGGCACTGTATTCAGGACAGCAGGCAACTAATTCACTGGTCGGCTCACTTAGACTATCACCGTACTTTTTAATCTTGTCCCCCTATCAGGACGGAATCCAGTTCACGACTTTTTGTTTCCTGCTACCGCACGTAATGTATCGCTGAATTTCTGGTCTGATTGTAGGCTTTCCGGCTTCAGGAATTCGGCAACTGCCTCGTTGATTGTTTGCTTTGTTTAATCGTTTACGACTAGCTAAACTTGACCTACCTCTTCCATTCATTCCAATCATGGGACGCGACATTCGCCAACGCGCTCTCGAAAAGATCGCAGCGCTTTCAGCCTCGAGTCCCGTCCACTCGTTCGATCGATCCGACCTAGACCGTCTATGCAGAGCCACTACATCCCATGGCCCAGGAAACGAAGCCGTCAATGGCGCAGCTAAGAGCACGGCCTCCTTAGTAGGTCAAGTTCCAATGGTAAACTAGCGTCGTGACAGAATTGAAGCGTATATCTCATACATTTGCAGACCATTCGTGAATATGAAATCCTCATCGCCCTCTGTAAAACCGCTCCTATGGTTCAGAACAGTCAGACTGCCCAGAAGCTCGCTGCTCAACTAATTCCCTATATTCTCGAATCCCATGTCCAGAGCTTTGTGCCATCGCCTGGCTTTAGCAGAATCGAGCCATCTCCGAACGAAACGCTCACTATGAGCTTGACTGCTGCCCTGCTTTCCCTTGGCAGCAACCATCACGATTTACATGAGACCGTGTCGGATAATATATGGACCTTTTTGGCCAGCTTGCGAACTGCTGTACTGAACATAGTGCCGCCTAGACTTGAGGGAGACAAGGAACAGAACCTCGAAGATGCGATTCGAACTGCAACTTTAACCATCTCTCTCCTGGGTTTCCTGGATGCCGCTTCGGCGCAGGCTGATTTCTGGCGGACTGGTGGTAGACTAGCACTTGTCCAGAGGGTTCACAACCTACTGTCGGATTCCTTTCTTACGGCTGTAGATGGTGCATTCTCCATTATTCGAAACTCTCATTCTTCGGAACGCCACCTCAAGGACTGGAAAAAATGTCTGCGCCAGTACGCAAGCCGGGGCAGGCCTCTCGGACCAATGCTTCTACAGAGAAGCTTTACATATTTATTAGTCGCGGCAACCTCCCTGCTTATCGTTGACGCAAGAGATTTGAGGGGCGCTCACAATTTAGACGTTCTCATGTCTAAAGAAAGTCTCTTGAAAAAAGACTCTCTCGCTAGCCGGGACGTTGATTTCCAGTCTATTGAAATATACGCCGGACTTGCTCAGGAAGAGATGGATCGTCTCGAAGCCAGTGCCGATTTCCTTGAGCTTGCTTCCACCTCACAGCAAAAAATAGCAAATGCGGTGAAAGCCTCGGCTATCATTAGTTATTTAAACTGTTCCCTACTAAATGAGGATGCAGCAGATCCCGATCGTCGTCTTATGGACTGGCTCCTAGAAACCCTAGACTCTGACCAAATTGCCGACGAGCTTCTTGCATCTGCTGTGCTTCGAACAATCGCTATACTAGCTAGGTTTTCACCTGACTATGCGCCAAAAGCTATCCAGCGGCTTTCCCGTTTTATCGTGCAGGCGGCCCCGTCAGAAAACACAGTCGGTATAGCATCAAGGTGTCTAGCTTTTGCGTTGCATAAACTTTCCAACGACGCCGTCATTTCAATACTTTATACTCTGGGTAACGTCCTGAGCCCAAGCCCTGAAAATGGTGCCCCCAATGGATCACATGGTGATCTACCTGGTGATAGCGCAGGTTCACCGAATTTATATCATAGGAGACAGTCTACGGGTAGCGATATATCCCTGCAGGTCCAAAATGAGGAAGACACTATCACCGTGTATTCCAACATCATCCAAACAATATGTTGCATTGCTAAATCATGTGAAGATGAGAAGATCACGGCTCTTGCTCAGGCCATGCTCCTACAGAAATTGACAAAAGTCAATCAGCTGGTCGATGCACATATTCTTATAGGAGCTAGCACTTTGTCACTCAGCTCGGGACAGTTAGAGTTCCGGTCGCTTTTGAGGTTATTTTCAAAGACTTGTCACGCAGCCGTAGCCGAGGCTAATACGACGCTTTTGAATGCGGTAGGGATATATCATATGGCGAATGTCTGTAACTTACGCTGACTATTCGCAGATTACGAAAGCTCGGAATTACATCTCGGCGAATATCAAACGTGACTCTCCTTTATTCGAGATCTATGTTGGATACATGCTTGAGGAGCTGGTTTCGAAGGGAGACGTTCATCACTCTAACCACATGAAAGAGTTGGATGTTGAATTTGCCGCTCAGGAGATTGCAGAGCTCCTTCATCCATTGGCGACGTTGATGTCAACCCATGACTTCGCTGTTGAGATGTCCGGCCGAGGCGACGATGGCTTTGCCCTGATACGCGATGCGTGGTTTAATATTGTAGTTCATGGTTTCACCCAAACCACCGAAAGGGGCCAGAAGTACATGAATGAACTAAGATACATGGCAATACACTCACCACCACTTGTTGCGGAACAGCGTGGAGAGCAAATTGAAAGCGACATCGAGCTCAATACCGTTCTTCGCCGGGCTTACACGTCAGACCGAGAAGCCAGGCAAAAGAAATCACTCGCCAGTCTGATACCATCCAAAGCGTCTCACATCAGAGGTTTAAGCTACAGAAAGGTGATATTCCTCCAGGCTGCTTACTTAGTTGAAAGTCTACGGGCCGGTTCCGGTGATTGCACCAAGGTACTCCCATATTTTCTAGAACCCAGCATGCGCAAGGACGACGTACGCAATGTAATGGAAGGTATTGCGTCGGCTGTGATACAAACATACCTGGACAAAACTCTCGATGCGAAGCTACCAACTTTCTCTGCACACTACGCCGCATCTCAGCTCGCAACGATTCTTTGCGGTTGTTGTCATCGCATACAGCGCGTTCAGCAAGCAGCCTTTTACTGTGCGGATAAACTCATTAACGAAGTCCCTTCTGCCCTATGCAAGAAGTCATCACTTTTCGCCCTACTAGAGTTACTATCTCTCATGTGGCTGGGCTGTTTCCAAGCCGAAACAGAGTTGTATGATCCACAGTCCGTCTTCACGTCGAAACTCGGTCGCGTCACAGTTGAGCTTTCGGATGATTACAGCTTCAGAAAAACAACTCTTGAGAACCTTTACAAACAAGCAAAGTCTTGGGTATCTCTTGCTACTGAACTCGCGCCGGCCGACGTAAAAGGCCTGCTTCAAACGTATTTATCTGAATTTGACGAAGAGGGCACATACGGGCACATGTCACTCGGCCGCTCATTTGCCGTGGAAATGGGGTCTTCTATTCCGGCAACGGATCAGAGATTGACATCACTAGACCGGATTGGTGAAACTACTATCAACACAGCCTCTGATTTCATTGCCCAATATACCACTCGCCAAGAGTATAGGTATGGACAGACGTTACCCCGACATGGAGCAGATTTGCTTAATGTTATGCCGATGGTCCGGCGGGAATCTTTTGTAAAATCCGCGCCTTCAGACCGTGCTGACGCCGTTGCTGCCCTTGCCCACGTTGAGTCCCGGTTGACTGGGAAAAAGATCACACCCTTAAAGGACGTCAGAGACATTCTCCGGCGTGCTGCTGCATTGCTCTGCCGCACGCACAAAGACGAGAGTGCAATTACCCACTACCTTGTCGCTATTCCATTCCGCATCTTCAGCAAAGAGTCTATCAAATTCGGGCTCTCTCTCTGGCTGGGTGTGATAAATGAGAATCCTAGAATGGAATCTCGATTATTGAGTGAAATTGCTCGGCAATGGGAGGTCACAATTCAGAAGAAACTGGGCCTTTTCAATCCAACATTCATGTAGGGAAATTCATCACCTGTCGCCGAGTATACGGAAAATATGCTGACTCAATTCATCTAGGCATCCGGATCCGTTCTTCTTGAAAGAAGAATTTGCCCCTAGTGATAACGAAGCTCTCGCCAAGCAGAAACAGCAGGTACATAATCTTCTGGCCCCTCACACGCAGCTTATGCAATTCTTTGGTAGCCACTTCAACGCAACCCGACTAGGTAGCCCGGATACTCAGCGAATCTTCTTGCGTTTGCTCGACTTGACGTTAGATGCACTGAAAAGTTCTATTTCCCACCCCATGGCCCGAGAAATTCGACTGAGGATAGTACTGTTCAGTTTGAAGGTTTTGAGGGCGAGTCAAACTGCTGGCGCTGCAGCTCAATTCCGTTTGAAAGATAAGATACTGTCTGCGGGTTTGAGCTGGTTTAAATTTACGCCGAAGTGGTCCTTCGGCAGTAATATACTGCAACTGAAAACCGAGGTGAAACTGATTAAGGACATTAAAGAGCGCCTCAGACTTGTGTCACACATCGCCAATTCAATTCCTGGAGGGAGCTCTGTGTCTATGGCCCAGAAAGAGTCACTTTTCGAAATACTCTTAGAGAGCGAACAAGCAAGACTGAATGTTTGGATCCATCCAGTTAATGAGGGGCATTTACCGCGACCAGAAATAATGACGAACCATGGTAAAGCTACTCTGGAGGTGAGTCATATCACAACTCGCGATGTGATCTTAGCTGATATTTTAGGCTATTTTGAAACCGTTGATACGCGTTGCCTGGATCGAGAGCCCTTCGCTAGCCATCGAGCTTGTAACGAGGTTCAACATGCCCAGTGTACACCAAGAAGTCCGTTGGTTACTATTGAATTTTCCCACGAGGGCTCTAAATGATGCCGAGGCGCTCCCTATATTGTTTGGTGGCGAGCTTCCCCAGGACGTCCGATTCCAGCTCAAGGTAGGAGAATACTTCATACACATCTACAATTACAATGCTAACAGGTTTAGTATCTCTTGTTCTGGGCACCTACGAATCCTATCACGGCTACCACATTTTTCTTACCGGCCTACAAGAATCATCCATTTCTCATTCAATATGCTATGAGAGTTCTAGAGTACCATTCTGTTGATGTAACCTTCTTTTACGTCCCTCAAATCGTACAAGCGCTTCGCTTTGATGATTTGGGATACGTTGAACGGTACATCATCGAAACGGCACGGTTTTCTCAACTATTCTCGCATCAAATTATATGGAACATGAAGGCTAATTCCTACAAAGATGACGATGCCACCATTGTAAGTTTGTGTGCATGGAACCTGTTTTGCGCCATGCTGACTCTCGTTAGCCCGATGCTATCAAGCCTGCGCTTGATAAAGTCATGAAGAAACTGCTTGATAGCTTCTCCGCAGAAGATGTAAACTTCTACGAGAGAGAATTCTCTTTCTTCGATGAAGTCACTGGTATCTCTGGGAAGTTAAAACCACTGATCAAGCGCGACAAGCCAGAAAAGAAACAAAAAATTGAAGAAGAACTCCGCAAGATTCAAGTCGCCGTAGGTGTCTATCTACCCTGTAATCCTGACGGCGTGGTTATCGGTATCGATCGGAAATCCGGTAAACCCCTTCAATCTCATGCGAAGGCACCTTTCATGGCTACCTTCCGTATTCAGAAATCCGTAGAGTCCGTGGAAGAACCTGAAGAGGTTCCTCAAGATCTGAGTCAGAAAAACGATATTCGTCCTCAAAAGACGATCGAAGTCTGGCAGAGCGCTATTTTTAAAGTCGGCGATGACTGTCGACAAGACGTTTTGGCCTTACAAATGATAGCCGCTTTCCGAGGTATCTTCCATAATATTGGGCTTGACGTATTTGTCTTCCCTTACCGCGTTACAGCAACCGCGCCGGGCTGTGGTGTCGTCGATGTCTTGCCGAACTCGATTTCTAGAGACATGCTCGGGCGCGAAGCCGTCAACGGTCTCTACGACTACTTCCTGAGCAAATACGGGAATGAGGATTCGCTCCGCTTCCAGCATGCACGTAGCAATTTCGTCAAGAGTATGGCCGCCTACAGCATCATATCGTTTCTCCTACAGTTTAAGGACCGTCACAACGGCAACATCATGATAGACGATGCGGGTCACATTTTACATATTGATTTTGGGTTCTGTTTTGACATTGCGCCTGGTGGCGTAAAGTTCGAGCGTGCTCCATTCAAGCTCACTCACGAGATGATTCTGGTCATGGGAGGAAACACAGAACACCAAGCTTTCAAGTCTTTCGAAGAGTTATGTGTCAAGGCCTTCCTCGCCTGCCGACCCTACGCCGAGAAGCTGAGCCAGATCGTTCTCCTGATGATGGAGAGTGGTCTTCCGTGTTTCAAGCCTGAAAGCGTTAGATATTTTAAAGAGCGCTTTGTTCTTGAGAAGAACGAACGAGAGGCCGCTAATTTTGTGCGGGATCTCGTCAAGCGAAGCGCCGGGAGCTACAGCACGATGGTCTATGATCAGTTCCAGCTAATGACGAACGGTATCCCTTACTAGGGCTTAGCGAGAAGGCATTTTCAACATGTATGATAGTCATCTTGTAGGAATTTCTAGTAGTGGTGGTGGTGATCATGCCTATAATGTGGACGCAGACGGCATTTAATCTTCACTTATAATTTGTAGTTTCTACTTCATTGGCCACCGGGTCATGCCCGAATGTGCGTGCTACGTCTTTAGATTCCACAAGCCTATCTAGAATATAAGTTTCAAGCTATGTGCGTGAGCAAATGTGATTTATTCCCTAAGATCTACTGACTGGAACGATTTAGTGAATATGATCATGGGATCTAAGCATTATCTAGATAGTAACGCAAGGTAGCCCGCCGAATATATGAACACGGCGTCTCTAGCCGGAGTACTCAGACCCCGGACTGGGATCCAGACGAGCTTTGGGCGGGATCCTGCGCCGGCGCTGGGGCTGAGTTCGGGGCCGGCTTAACGGCAGCTGTCTGCTTTTCGGATTGGCTCGCCGTTAGGGCCGGGCCCCGGGACTCCTCGTGTCGGCATTGGTGCGGCGATGGGCAGGGACATGAGGGTAGACGCATCTTGGCTAGCGTGGGACTGGTTGATATATCGTAGCCGCTGCGCATTTTTCCTGACTTCTTTTCTGTTTTTTTTTTAGGCGGGGAGGGGTTTTGGATGTATTTTGCTGATACCTGACCTTGATACGAGACCCGAATGACTTGTGTTACTCACCTGCTGCTTTTATGTTGTCTGGTAACGGGTTTGTGTGCTGGCGGTTAGTCGTTTAATGGGGATTGCTTTGGGTTTATATAGGACGGTAGCTGAGACTGGTCTTGACTGTTCGGATTCTTGTTCTTGTTTCGTCTTCATGAAAGCGATGGGATTGTTATGTGTACACGGACCGTCTTGGCTTACTATTGGCTTTGGTTTTCTTTCACGTTTGAGGATTAATTATACGGTACTTGGCTGTGTTGGCATACCTGGATTATTGGCGGAATGAATGATGTTGATCACTTTGGTGTCTGTCCTTATTGCGATGTAGGTGTACTTAAATCGCATTGTCTTCTAAAACCTATTGTGATCTTGCTGTTCAAAGAATGGCTTTGTGGGTATTATTGCGTTGCGATCGGAATGCTTGAAAGAACAGGTGGCACTAGATAGCATCGAGTCGCCTGCTCGTTTTACACCTTGTTCTTCGTGAAATAGACCAACATGTACGTGACAAACAGTGAAGCGAGTTAGTTCATGTACCTCGTTACGAAAACGTTGATTGGGCTTTGAGCACAAGGCATAATTGGCGAAGCCTGGAGATCTCGATACAAACACAACAGATTCTATATAATATACAAGAACCAAGCCCTCTGAGCATGATTCAATCAGGACATTCAGAAATGATATATGTACAGAGTGGAGGGATTCCCACTGCCTCCGACCATGTTTATTGAGGTTTTTTATTCTTGAGATATTCAAACACCCGAAGATTCCCTGGAAATAAATAGCCTATCACCCCACGCGTCCTGGAGCAACAGCTAGATAGCTGAAAGGGCGTCCAACGCAAAACTTTTAATGGCTTTGTTGTTCCATATGCGTGGGTAGATTGTAGCTCGCGTAGTCGACATGTACAAATGCCCGATCCACGATCGGCACAGATTCCAGCACATACCCCAAGCTCTCACTAATGTCGTGTGAGTCTCGCAAGGTCGTAGACGCATCGAGAATAATGTCAACCTCGGCAATGAGTTTGTCGCCGGCGTGGTACGCCTGGAGGCCCTGGATATGGCGGATGGTCTTAGCAAAGCGCATGGTCAGGTACAACAAGACATTCCGCTGGTCTGCGGTCGCTGAGAAGCCGGATAAGTTCTTGATGTGCTGCAGTGATGTCTGAGACCAGTTCTTGATGACGATTAGAGATAGCAGCATACCGCCCAACGCATCGAGCCACCATATTTTCGCGTAAAACCCGACAATGGGGAACAGGATGGACCCCGTGTTGAAAATGACATCGGTCAATGCGTCGGCGGCCAAGGCCTGCACGCTCGAATTTTTTACCAGTCGGCACCAGAGCCAACAAATACCTTTGATCACAATCGTACCAGCCATGATTGAGATAGCTGAGACACCGAGCTCGACGATCTCGCGATCCGGCGACATCAATCGCTGGATGGATTGCAGGAGAATTTGTACGAAAGACGTGATCATAACAACCGAAAACACGAGTACGCCCAGGGGTTCGAGTCTCCGCCTACCAACGGGGTACCTGTACTGGTCTTGGCGGGAAATCAGTACAGTTGTTATCCATACTATGATGGTAGACAGGAAGTCGAGCATAGCGTCGACTAAGCTCGCTAAAACGGAGATTGATGGCACAAATGAAACAACGATGATCTTCCCAGCTAGTAGTAACACGTTCGCTGCGAAATTCACGTATATTGCCACTGTGACCACCGGGGAGTTGCTGTCCACGTCGTCATCATGTTCGAGCCAGGGAATCTCGGGTTTCGAGACATCCTGATCTTCGCCATCCTCATCATAGAATAGCGGTGTTGTTTCCGTGGCGCGGTATATGTTCTTAGGTGTCCGCTTGATCTTCTTGGGCGGACTCCCTTGCTGCGCTTGACGATTTCTATCAATGTCGGCAATATCGCCAATCGGCACCCCGGACCTCGGGCTTGGGGTCGCAGAGCTTGAATCTTCGCTTGACGCTCCGTTATGGGCAAAGACCGAGTTAGACAAAGCCGAGCCTGCGGCCTCCTCCAAAATGGTCTCGGGGACCTCGATATTTTTGGATGAACTGTATGGCACCTCATTGTATTCATTGAGCAAGTCGTGGGGAAGACTGCTGTCGAGCAAGCGGTCAATGTACAGATACTGTTGGACCAGGTAGTTGATGCGCTCATAGTATTTTCGCAGGGGTTTCTTGAGGGCCTTCAATTCCTCTTCCGTCTTCCAATACCGATCCCATCTGTACCGCGGGTTCGAGTTGCCGATGAGGCGCATAGAACGGACAGAGCTGCTGTTCAAGATCTGGCTAAGGCGACGTTCGTCGGACTGCGACCGGCGGAGTTCGTCTTCCCCAGCATCGACAAAAGCGGGTGTCGAAAAGCTGCGCACGAGCATGGCTTCCTCATCATCGGGAATTGCGCCGCGCCAGGAGCCAGCATAGTTGTGGCGCGATGGATGAGCGCGGTTCTGCAAGAGCTGAGTGAGCGCGCTCTGACTAGGGTAGTCATCTCGGCGTATGACCGAGTTGCCCCTATGGCGTGCGGGCGGGGAGTTGGTGAGCCATGATGAGGGTGTATAAGTACTGTCTTGGGACATGGCAGCGAAGGGCGGTGGAGTCCTTTTTCGGGGTTCGCTGTAGATAGATAGGGGATATCGGGACTGATCGGGGGTCGACAACCGGAGATCGTGCAGGCAGGTACGCTATAATGGTGTCAGTCGCGACCCGGGATATTGTTTTACTGGTTGAATGCTCTGCACGTGCGGCTGCCCCACAATTCAATGCCGGAGGCCCAGTGTTGGAGAGCTGAGCTGTGCTGCTCGGCCACCACACCGCTCAAATCACTCCCGCCACACGTTGCGGCCGAGCAGCCTGATAGCACGATCAACGCCAGCACGTCAAGGTATAAGTACACTGATTATTGCACTAGGTCTGCTCTCTAGTGATGTACCGGTATATGCAAACAATGGAAGTCATTGTGTCCCAAGGCTATGACGCAATGCTCACAGAAGATCTATATGTAGTCGCGTGAACATGAATAGATTCTCATAGTATTATGTACAAGAATCTTTTAAACGGCCGTATTAGCATGTGATTTAGCCATTCATATAGGTATCGACATGGAAGACAAATATCTTATGCGTAGTGTAAGTATGGTTTCTAGATGTGGCTCCGAAGTAGACGTCTACGTCCGTATAGGCATTGGACAACTAAAGTATGGGAGTCCCAAACAGCTCATTCATACCCTCATACCAACTCCTTACCTGCTGTGATTTGATTATATCATTTCTGCCCTGTTCTTCCAGGAAATTAAAATCAGAGACTGCTACGAAATACACGAGGCAAGGTTGTGTATATTTACCTTTTTCTCTACTTGATTTAAGTATACGTAGAAAAAGATCGCTAGGAAACACCGCTTACAGCTCGGTTTCGTGCTGTATTAGGACTCTCCATCTGAGTTACCCGATGCCTTGAAGACCAGTTGGATATCCTACCACCTTTCCTTTCCGTGTGGAAAGGGAGGCCAACGCATCGCTGAACCTCAAGGTTCCACAACCATTTTCCGCTTCTGGGGAAGATAGTTTCCAGTTCGATATAGCGTATCAGAAATACCATTCATTCTTTATTCCTTGGGCGTCTGTGACATAGCTTAACGGCCTGCGAATTAGCTTGTTGCAGAGCTCTTCGCAGATGCTATCTTCTGCGCGAGCAGGGCAGTGGCCTTCACGATCAACTCGTGCTCATATCCATGTATCCTCTGCTCGAGGTCCTCTAAACTGTCGCTTTCTCGAATCTGGATCTCCTGTGTCAGGATAGGAGCGCCGCGATCGACTTCTTCCACGACGTAATGAATCATGATGCCTGTGGTCCCGTTCTTCAGTTTCCCGGCTTTGAAGTCGTCATATGCCCGTTTAATCTGACCAAAGCCCGGCGTCAGCGATTGTGATTCGAAACAGACAGATTATAATCTTGCGAAAGTAACGTATTGACCCTATTCCTCGGCCTACCGCATTGCTCAACTACTCCACCCATTGTAAGGGGTTGATACCCCTATTAACCCGTCGGAGAGGTGCGGTGACCGAGCAATATGATAAGCCGAGCAACCAAAGTTGGCGCATTATATGGGCTAGGCAAGATCATATAATAGGGAACAACTTTGGTCTCAGCTTTTGGCTATGTCGGGATAGGAAGGTAAGAAAGAGATTTGATGACCGTACCGCTCCCGCGCCGTCGTACATGCCTGAGTGGAAACTTAGTGGGCGATCGAGTATATCCAAGATCGGGGCCAAACACACCTGGTAACGCCGGGTGTAGATTTATTATTGGGACACCGGCCTTAGCGACAGGGTTGAGAAATCCGGTACTCATAACTATACCGTTGTGGATCAGCCCGAGCCTCTTCGGGAAGACAGCGTAGATGGGATGCAATTGGATCTCTGGGCTTTGCATTCACTCCATGATGGAATGCGACCATGACCAATGCTACTGACCATGCATCCATCCAGCCAAGACTATCAAATCCGGCTTGTCGGCCAATATTCGCTCAGCCAGAGCTGCATCGTAGCTGAGACGAGCGTCCTTTACTTTCTGGGGATCCTTCTCGCCGGTCGCAAGGAACCCATGTTTCACTAGGTTGAAGTAATCGGTAGGGATTGGAGGTTGCGCACTCTCGGCTCGTTTTACCGCGTAGGCGTCTTTTTTGTTGACGGCGACTTTAATAATAGTGCCTGGGATGGTGCCGGAAGCGCAAGCATCTATCAACGCCTGTAGATTGGAGCCGTTGCCTGATGCGAGGCAGGTGATTTTCGCCTTGTACTCGGCCATGATGATCCGTAGCTGGCAAAAGGGCAAAAGTCTTAAGGCGTCCCAAAGTAAAGCTAGGTAAAGACACTATGCTTCCTGGGATGAAAGAGGAGGACGAATATAAAGACCTACCCTAGCAAGGGGAAGTTATTCGGTCGCAAGACCGACAGAAGTAGACATCCCACTTTCTATTGCGGGTATAGCGACTTGTCTCGATAGAAGAATTTGGCGGGGAAATCTTTTACACTATCCGTATCGACGTAGTTACACGCGCCGGGGAAGATAGACGCGCAACGCGTCGAGCGTGACTGATAAGATCCCTTTAATGCCGTCTAAATGCATTGATATGCTAATATTAGACTATGCCTTTAATGAATAAATCACTGATGAGAAGTAGCGTCATAACCATTTCTATCGGCTGACCACGCTTCTCGGCCACTTTACCTACTCAAACGGACTGACGGGAGTTTATAGGTGAGTAACGCCCCTGAGTGGCCGAGAACTTATGTGGGCCGAATAGCGTGGCTACAAGTAAGATTAACTACCGTACCTCGCGCATTCTTTTTGAAACGCAAACGAATCTCATCTACGGAATACTCCTGTACGGAATACACTATGTAGTATTTCTGTTCCTCTTTGCTACACCTAGGGTGCTTCGAAGGGCAGGTCCCTTAGTCCGAGTTATAATCCCAATAATAATCGTCATCAGACCCCTGGTAGGATTCAGACTCCGTTGTCGCTTAGTCGTCTTCTGACGACTCTAGAAATGATGATGTCTTGAGTGGCCATTCGTCTAGGCAGGCTTGTTGCTTGCAAGTCACTTGACAGCTCTCATTGAATGCCTCAAGGACCATCCACCTCGTTCTATAGCGAAAAATTCCTCGATGCGAAATTACGAACAGTGCCGCGTTGTAGGCCATATTCTTATCGAGGGGCCCAGAACGCGGGACCTTTGAGAGAAACATGTAGAGAAGCCGGAAAGCCGAATCCCGAGCTCTGTTTTTGAGCCCATGAACGCTATAACCGTCTGAATCAGAATCTTCTCCTTTCCCACTCCGGAAATCACCCATGATGTGGCGAAGAGAACGAGCCCCGAGGATATCGACGCGAAGGAGTTCGAGCGTGTTGCATAGCACATGATAGTCGGTCAATCGAGTGGTCATGAGGCGGAAGAACTGCCTGAGCCCCTTGGACAATCCGAGAACCACTTCTGCAAAAAATGGGATGCTGGTGTGTTTAAGCGCAATTTCTGACGGAGGTCAGAGCCAGTGGAAAGAAGGAAGCCGGAAGGCAGTCTAAGCACAGGGGACAAGAACAGAGTAGGCAGATAGTCCGTTAATTGTCTAATCGATGATTCCTAAGTAGGCTATCCTAGGGGTAGGTAGATAGGTCTTTTATAGACACTCCTACAGTGTACTATAGTAGGAATAGTACTGGAGGCAGGTAGCCTTGCTGGAATGGAGAACCCCTTGGTGTCTTAGATTCTCCCTACCTACATTCCGCCACACAATTGACGAGCTCTGACCAGTGTACGGCTGTTCCTTCAAGTAAGTCTCAAAATACGGCATGGCCTGGAGATCAATGCCTTCGTATATTGTCTCCCCAACCTAAATAGTCGATCCCGACTTTGGTTGATCTGCTCCCGACGGCTAGAAGCTCATCGTCAGCAGAGCTATAGATTATGTGAACCAAGTTTTACTCACTCGCAGAGCGGCGGCCGGGGCCTCCCGTACGTCGTTGGACAGAACAGGCTTCGTCTCCCATTTGAGATAGAGATTCCTTGGTAATATCTCCTTTCCAGTAAGTGGTGATATGATCAAATTATCACTACCGGCAACATATCTCACCGTGGCCTTGTTGTCGCATCTCTTCACGATGTCGAGTATCTTGCGAATCAGTGCCACCAATTGTCTCAATCGCACTTGGTTATTCGCCTGCCATTGCCGAATATCCGATCTCACATCTTTGACTTCTGGTGCCTGGAATTTCCCGAACTGATGATACGCGCGAACGAGTTTCGGGGTCTGAGATAGCCAAATTTGAGGAGCAACCTCCCAGATGCTGAGCGGTCTACGTATCGCGCGCGTCTTGATCTCAAGTGTACAATTGAGCGGTACAGTCTGGCCCTTTTGACGAACTACCAGTCTGGAACTGGTGCAATGCGGATCAGTTAGGGCTGTATTGGAGGTTAAAGACAATGATTCAAGGGCCTCAGAAAGTCCATGGGCCTGGTTTTCGACATCAGACGGGGTTGACTGCAAGTCGCCACCAACGTACCCGTCCGTTTCATGGCGGACTACAAATTTCATGTTCCCAAAACGGTATGAGATTATTCGATGATGGCTAATGCTTCCATTAAGAGGTTGCCGAGTGTATGCCTTCTCAAACTCGTGGCCAAAGCCCCCAAAGTGATCAGGCTCGATGAATATCTCATTTGACGCCTCGACACGAGAGAACAAGGCAGTATTCTTATGGATTTCAATATCTATAGTGAAGGCTTCGGGGGTATCCCCATAGGCAACAGATTCCACGAACGAAAGTAGCTTGCGGATATTACTCCGATCGGTGACCACATCAGTCGACAGGATGTCAAACGAAGGTCGTGTGGTATATAGCGCGGCAAATAGCGGTTCCAAAGGATTATCAGGATAACGAGCCGTGTTCAGATCAATGTAGAAGAGACCGGAGTCTTTTCGGACTCGTGTACGGCCACCGGGGGGATCCCATAGCGCCGGGCTGCCGGGCACAGCGATCGTGGGTGACGTATCTTCAACCCAATTGTAGGACGACAGGTGCTCGACATCAGTGATTTCCGCTGGAATTGGAAAATCGAGGGTTCGAACTTCTGAAAGTGATATTTCGGCCATCTTTAGGGGCACTACTGTTCTGCCACGGTGACTACGGCGTCCAGACTGGTCTGTTCGTGTTAACAACGTAGTCGAGATACCTCAATACCTATATTACACTACCCTTCATATATACCACTTACATTTACAGCCTTACACGGGCTCGCACAGAAATTTTAACTCGGAGGCCCGCCGCCGTCCCAGCCTTGTACGGTCTCAAGTGGTTTTACGAACGCCAATTATTTACCCACGACGTATCAAGTCCGGCAAGCTGCAGCCTCCGTTGTACCCCGGATTACAGACCAGGCCTTGCCTTGCAAACGGATTAGCTTTGTGATCACGTTCTATTGGAGATGAGGCCATCAAATGGAATTATGCATCGACAACTGCAGATCCCCAGCGAATCGACATATGACATGTATTGCCGTGACATCGGCAGGCTACGTGCCCCCCGAAGCAGATATGCTGGTCGGGGCGCGTTGAGTGATGCATGAAACAAGGCACAGGCTGAGATTTGGCTCTTCCCCGCAAACAGACAGGGTGTTTAGGTTCGATCGCCTTCATTCGGTACTGGAGCCTTGCGAAATGTGCGACACAACCAACCAACCTCCCTGAGTATCCTAGAGAAAGCATTACATCCTCATATAATATAGTATACAGCCTCATTCTATGGGGTGACGACTAGATCAAGGACCTTTGACCGGGTTTTGGACGGACGTTGGATGTATCGGCGTATCGAATACCCAGGTGGCCCATGTCCTAGCCTACCTACGTGCCTCACCGGTTAGCCTTCTTATCAGAGCAAATAGAAACGAACTTACACGGGTACCTCAAGCGTTTGCGACATTCGTAGCCTCAGAAGTCGCCTGAGCATGTGACAGAATGTAGGTAGGGAAAATCTAAGACAGCTATGCGATCTCCATTCCAGTCAGTTACTCGTTTCAAAGACAATAGGCTTCGTTCAATTATACGGATCAAGGGACGGCCTACCATATGCTTGTTTGAAATACTTGAAGTACCTAGACCAGTTCTTAGATTCAAGCCGGGCTCATGGCTTTGACGGATACCAGAGCTACTTGAGGAGTGGAAGCCCTACAACTATTCAACTTCAGCCAATCAAGGAGTAGGCAGTAACCCGTAGATAGAATTGAACTAAGCGATGATCTCTTGGTCTATACTCAGGGGTAAATAAGTGGTACGGTAGGTCTTTTACAGACACTCCTAGAGTGTATAGCTGCTTTAGATTCCCCCTAGCTTCCTACGTTCTGTCGCGGAAACCCTGCGTAGCAGAGCCGTTTGAGGCTCAGGGGCTTGAGTCCCGCAGCCTACGGCCAGGGAAAAGAAAGGTGCGGTTGACTTTTCCATCCAGGAGGCTGAAGAACAGCGAGAGCAGAGTGAGTACGGCGCTGCTCAGGAGGACTACCTAGAAGGTTTGCGCACCCCTGAGCGGGTGGGTTGGATCCGTACGGCTTCGCGGCCGCGTATAATCACCGGACCGATGAGGACAGATTGGGGGCTACAGACTATACTGCCTTATGAACAATCTTTTGGGGTTGAGGGTGCCATTAAGAAGGCACATAATGTACTGTATATGAATTGGCCTAGAAAAAGTTGATATCGCAAGACTACTTACTGTATCTATCTACCGTGATGCCTTTGGGGCTTGTGATTGAGTGCACGAGGACATTTCCGATGAAGCCGCCCACCGTGCTACGAGCTCGGAATGCACAGCTGTGCTCAAGGGTACCACTCCATGGATCGATTCTTGGTGAAGCTCTTTTGTGTATATATGAAGCTGTTCACGGCAGGGTTACGTTTATTTCTGAACGAATCAAGCTGCGAAAACGTCCCCAGAACCTTGGTATGACCACAGATGCAAATAACCATTGGCATTCTGTGTTCACTCTTATCATTCTTTTCATCATTTCCAGCCTGGTTTTGCACGGGAGGACAAAACGTCTGGCGTGTCCGGCTGGTGGCGGTATCCGGGCAATGGGTGAATGGTAAGATCCCCACGATCTCGAGACTTCTAGTTAGTGTGTACCTAGTTCAGCTGTTCGTTCGTAAGGCCGAGGAAATCTCCGGTTTTCACATCAGCAGGTCATCATCACACGCATTCTGAGTTTTCGTGGGCCTTCTTCATTGGTTCGGCGTCGGCAGTCCATGTCCTTGACCGTCCTCGATGGATGCCTCACCGGGAAGAAAGTCGAGGAATTGCGCGGTGCACTGTCCCGGGTGGGAGCTATTGTGGGGCTATATATAGACACTCCGAGCCAATCAGGGAGCGCAGTGGTCATTCGGGGGCCCGCAATTTCCCGTGTAACGTGACGGACCGCAGATCCGGGCCGGGCCGAAACGGGCCGTGATGTGCTCGTGGAGTCAATTGGTACCTGGGTGTCCCCGGGCGTTGTCTACTTCCATTTCTGCTATGTACCATCAATCAGTACCTTAACAAGACACATATTTTCCTCGCCGTGAACCCGAGTGCAATATAACTTGGCATGAAGCACAACAGTTCAAATTGATGCTGCGCAGTGTCGATTGTAAAATCAACACTTACTTCGAGCATGTCAAGTGTCTCGGCACGTGAAGAGGGTTCTAATTGATGAGTTCCCCGCTCGATATTCAGGAACATTGCCCTTAAGGGACGTGAAGGATAGCCTTACGGGACTTCCCGCTGTCAAACCGTACCCTTCTCATCCGCTTGCATAGCAGATGATCAGAAATACACCTAATTTCTCGTCTCGTGCATCTGAACGCTCGCAACAGGGCCGTGACGATCTATTTTTCCAGCCTGATTCAAATCAGATCAGCGTCGGATATTTAGAGAACCTGGTGAGAACTTGATGTGGAGCATGTCACGGCCCAGACGCCACCGAAAGCAAGTCAGCTCCCCAGCGGGCCCAGCTAGCTGTGCTAGCATCCTCCCTGACCTCACCGCTTCAGGGCGAATGGCGCAAACTCATCGCTTAAGCAGGTAAGCATCCACTGCGAGCTCCATCATTAGTCTGTCCGTATCGAGGTGGTGGCGTTGGACTGCCCTACACCTACCGTTACGTGTACCTACATGTCTGGTTCCATAGGTCGCCAGCGTAGTAGGTATTCCCTGCGCTTCTCCCCGCTTCCTGGTTGAGAAATACGAAGCAACCCAACTCCTACGTCGCTGAGCGATGCCATTTTAACCGATGCATCCGTGTATACGTGTACGGAGTTACGCTACCTATATACGTGTGAAAGATAATAGTGAGAAAGGAGAAGCTCCGCCAAACGGGCCGGCCTCTGCATTGCGAAAATGTGGCAGAGGTTTTCATACATCCGACGGCAGCCTCCATGCCACCAAGTAATCAAACGGAGCAGAGGTCCTAAGTCAGGGAGGCCTGGTCGTCGTATCGACCTGATCGACAGCTAAAATGCGTATACCTACGGAATAGACTGGACCAATCTAGCCGAGCCCGTATGCTCGGTGCTGCTAACTGCAGGGATAAACGGCAAGGGACTTCGCGCCTGGCTGACGAGTGGCGGGGCAATCAATATCGAGCGAGTTGTTTTCTCCGTGACATGACAATTATCTGTCTGCAGGATATTGGGTATTACGCTCAAACTCGACTTAACTACAAACACGCTGGTGCTTAGGAATGCAGCTCGACCACATTTATTTTATAGGGCCTGATTCGAACAGATGCTCTGCGACAGAAATGGATTTCTAGTTGATCCAGCGCGTGACTCGAACAGACGCTTCCCCGAAGGGAATAGACTTCTAGCCTCCTGGGTTACCCAGATCACTCAGCCATCTCGGTGTGTTGAAATGTATAGGTGCCATGTCGTGTTACTCAAGAAGCGAGAACGAGAAAGATAGGAGAAATGAGACTTGAAGGAAGAACGAAAAAGAGCACAACCGGCTGCTAAAAACGAAGTCCGATCAAAAAGATATGATTCGCAGTCGGTTATTAGGTAGGCATTCTGCATTGCCACTATTGCTACGCATTCACGGAAACATGAAGGTCATGTACCGGTACCCCGTACGTGTTTATGTCCTTTACACCATCACCGCAATATTACTTCCTTAGGTATGCACCTCTTGTCTATCTACACAGACAATAACTACCGTACGTCTGTATATTATTCCGGTATGCCATCATTCAAAGTCTTTCAGGACAGCCTCCTACAAATGAATACCTATCCGAACACCGTTCGCTTCGACAATACGTCTACCAGGTAAGTTATAGCTTTCTCGGAACCGCCCAGCTGATAAGAGTGCCGACGAAGTAACTCAGAACTAGATAGATACATGCCAGATACCCACGCCACGAAAAGCTGCCGCAGTCACTACGTTACATCAAGCACCTAGCGTCAGTTGAGCTGTCACGTATCCATATAACGGCTTTGCACACCGCATTGCTCGGCCATCCAACATCCTCAAACACATTGACCAGGGTGTTATGAGCGAGTAGCGTTCCGGGTCGGCCGAGCAGCATGATAGACCGGCCAATAGAGCACGAAAACACGTTATAGGTAGGACACAATGTTCGGTACATCGAATGGGACCCGGCCAGCTGCTTACATGGCATCACATCCTTATGTTCGGACCACATCCGCTTTTTTCTTGAGAAGAACATACTAACTCGTTCTGGACTCATGATGCTGTGCGGCTGAGAACCGGAGTCATTGTGTTCCGATGGACTCATTATGAGGGGTGAGTATCTGCGTAGAGTGTGCTGTAGTTAATGTATATTAATTGCCTAATGTGCAGATGACAACATCCCACCGCAACACTCAACACCGGATCATGAATGGGTACTGGTATACGAATAGGTATAGTACAACCGACGTTTGGCATTATCTATTGACACATCTGCCGCACTACAGAATTCGATTAGCTGTGTCGGCATCGGCTATCTTGCCTAAGCGGAAACCAGGGCGAGTATACAGAATAACACCACATCGGTCTGGTTATACAACCGGTTGCACATACTCCGCGACGACGACGAGCAGAAGGGGTCATATGCCCAGCCACACATCTGCTCGAGTTTACAGATACACTACATGATGCTATGAGGTAGGGTAGCAGTGTACCTACATGGTGGTTGATGTACAGTACCTGCCAATACCCAACATACCGACTTATAGCATGTTGCGTAAGATCGCCCAGACTGAAGCCACCCCTGTCGCCATGCTAGCGATCCCGCGTGTCTCTCCCCATCCCCTGCCAGAACCCTGGTGTCTCTCATCAGGGATTCGCCCGTTGGGTCTCGTATCGACCCGCATTCGGTCTTAGCCTCCAGCTGTGAGCGATACACCATGATTGATTTTCTTCTGGTAGCGGCACGATTGGCATTGTCTGATCATGGTCCGATGGTTGCGTATCTAGATGGATGGGTGCTGCTCGAATTCCAGTGCCCACTCGGCCAACTGCTCCTATCCACTGCACCTATCTAATGAGTTCTCTATCAATGATGCGAGTCACCGCATGTTCAAGTTTATTTTGCTTTTACTTCCCCCCCCCCTACTTCGCAGTTAATACTGAGTATTCCCTTTTTTTTAGACAGCAGTGGTATTTTTGGCCTCAACAGGTGTCTCTGGCTACCGGGTGTCTCTGTTACCTTCTTATCGACTGCGGCCAGATCCAGGCCCCGGTCAGCGTGCCATCATCAAGTGGCCTAGGTTGGCTGTACGTATATCAGATACTGATATGTATAGCTACTATGTAAGTAAGCAAGCTGATGAATCTAGCAATGAAGGTAGTGTACCTACCTACAACAATACAGAGCTGCATGGAGAGATTCAGTACCATCCCAGTTTTAATTAAATGGCTGCCTCGCCCCATGGCCCGTCTTCGCATCCCGTCATAAGATACCCAAGCCGTCCCACGTATATAGCCCACCTGTATGGGTAGGCATATGTGCATATAGGGTCCGTGAGTGCTTTTCCCGCCTTGTATTTTTTCTATTTCGTGCTTTTGCCACCCACTCCGTTCCCGTGCCTGTGCGTTTCCGTGCCCGTCAACCTACGGGTTCATGTCTTTTTCTCCTCCTAGCTCCGATACGAGCTTGGCATTTCCCCGGAGACCATATCCTTAATAATGAAGGCCGAACGGGCTGCCCGGGCCTTGCCCGCCGGCTTTTTTTTATCTGCCGTCTCTGCTCAGTTACAGCCCGCGAGCATTGGCAGCTATAATTGGTATGGATGCCAGACCGAAGCCACCTCAACGCGGGCGCTGAACGCGTTCACCTACGCCAATGATTCAATGACTCTGGAATCCTGTGGGAGCTTTTGCAGTACTGAAGGGACGGTCTACTTCGGCACGGAGTACGGCCGTGAATGTTATTGTGGCAATGAGTTCGAGTCGGGATCCGTCAGTGCCCCGGCGTCGGACTGCAGTCAGCCCTGCGCGGGCAACTCATCGGAGTATTGTGGAAATGGTAACCGCCTCTCCGTCTACATCCTTAACGGGACCACCACTACTCCCCCTGTCTCTAGATCGCCCGCCCCTTTAGCTACCGGATTCCCTACCGGCTGGACTTCTCAGGGTTGCTGGCAGGATGGTCCCAATGGCCGTATCCTGCCAACCTACCAAGCGCCAGACAACAATCAGCTGACCCCACAGAGCTGCGCCCAGCTTTGCAGCAACATGGGCTATATCATCTCGGGAACTGAGTATTATATGCAATGTTTCTGCGGCAATGCCATATATAACGGAGGTGTTAGGGGCACTGACGACACCAAGTGCAACACGCCTTGCACAGGCGACGGCAGTGTGAACTGTGGTGGCCCGGGCTATCTGACGATCTACTCGAAGGGAACACCTCAGGTATTCCAGCCACCAGTAGCGCAGACTGGTGGTCTAAACGGGACATGGACGTACCAGGGTTGCTATAACGACAATATCAACAACGTGCGTACCCTGCCGTGGCAGATCATCATGTCCGGAATGACCGCTACCACCTGTCTGCACCAGTGCGCCCTGTTCGGCTATGCCGCTGCTGGCCTGGAATACGGCGACGAATGCTACTGCGGCGACCCGCCGGACATCACAAGTGCAGGCTCCACGAAGCAGCTTGAAACCGACTGCAATATCGTCTGCGCCGGAAACGCGTCGTCTTACTGCGGTGGCGGCTCAAGACTCAGCATGTACTTCTGGACCGGTCAGGACCCGCTCTATGTTTTCCACTACCCCCAGGGCAACGACGCGGGTACCTACTCAAACCTCGTCGGCGGTGTCGTGACGCCTTTGATGACGATGCAGTCCATCACCGGCAAGGTCACTTTCCTAGAGAAGTGGGGAACCGGCGCTCCCAACAGTACCGGCGCATACGAGCTCGACCTCAGTCAACTCAGTAATTTCACTCGCGCATGGAGAACCATGCATCTCAAAACCGACGTATTCTGCTCCGCCGGCGTCATTCTCCCCGATAAGGGCGGCCGACAACTGACCGTCGGCGGATGGTCCCTCGATTCGACCTACGGTGTCCGCTTGTATACCCCTGACGGCTCGGATGGTGTGAAGGGAGTCAACGACTGGGAGGAGAACGTCAATGTCCTCAAGCTTCAAAGAGGTAGATGGTACCCATCAGCCATGGTCATGACAAACGGGTCCATATTAGTCGTGGGTGGTGAGATTGGTTCCAACGATAAACCCGAGCCCAGCTTGGAGATCCTGCCCACGGTCGGGCCATACCTGAACATGGACTGGCTAGCCCGCACCGATCCCAACAACCTATACCCTTTCCTCGCCGTGCTGCCGGGAGGCGGCATCTTCGTAGCCTACTGGAACGAGGCCAGGATTCTAAACGAGGTGACGTTCGCCACCACAAAGACGCTCCCCAACATGCCGGGGTCGGTAATAAATCCCCTCTCCGGCCGTACGTATCCCCTCGAAGGAGCTTCTGTCTTGCTGCCGCAGATAGCCCCGTATACCGACCCGATCGGCGTTCTCATCTGCGGCGGCTCCACCGCAGGCGCCGGCGAGGCCCTCGACAACTGCGTCAGTATTTACCCCGAAGCCGCCAATCCTACCTGGACACTAGAGCGCATGCCGTCGAAGCGGGTGATGAGCTGCATGGCGCCCCTCCCCGACGGCACGTACCTCATCGCCAACGGTGCCCAGCACGGCGTAGCAGGCTTCGGACTCGCCGACAACCCGAATCTAAACGCCATCCTCTACGACCCGACCAAGCCCGTCGGCCAACGCATCTCCGTGATGGCGAACACCTCCGTCGCGCGACTCTACCACAGCGAAGCCATCACGCTACTAGACGGACGCGTCCTGATCACAGGGTCGGACCCAGAAGACGGCAAGCACCCGCAGGAGATCCGCGTCGAGGTCTTCACGCCGCCGTATCTGTACAGCACCAAGCCGCGGCCGACATTCACGCTGGCAAACAAGGACTGGTCGTACGGGCAGACGGTAACCGTGACGCTGGGCGGCACCGCCGCGGGGAACATGCAGGCGTCCCTCCTCGGCGCCGTGTCCAGCACGCACGGCAACTCCATGGGCGCCCGCACCCTGTTCCCCGCGATCGCCTGCGCGGGCAACACCTGCACCATCACCGCGCCGCCTGGCAAGTACATCGCCCCGCCGGGCTGGTACCAGTTCTACATCCTGCAGGACGGCATCCCGGCCGTCGGGCAGTACGTCCGCATCGGCGGCGATCCGGGCCAGCTTGGCAACTGGCCGCCCGGCCCGGACTTTACGCGGCCCGGGGTCTGAGTAAAAAGGGGGGAGAGAAAGCAACCTTCACGTACTGGTTGAAGCCCCCTTCGCATGGTTATTTCATCGCGTGTTTTATAGGGAAGGGGGGGGGGGGGGGGGTGGGGCCGATGAGTGTAGAGATGCCGAATTAATATCTAGTATTTTATATCTAGTATTTAAATCCAGTGCCTTTTTTTTTCTCCCGTGGATTTCGTGAGGTTGGTGTTGCTTTTGCTGTAGCTGTAGCAATAGTGAGCATGCCGCCCATGCATAAAAGGAACGTAATTACATGGCTGACATCTCTTTCCGGTTCCAGCTCTGATACGTTAGAAGCCTGCTGGGCTACTAGATGGTACGGTGTGGAGAGATGACGACGTCGAACCCGAATTCTGAATAGAGGAATAGTGCAGAACGTCCTCTGGAACCCGTTCTTCAGCTCAACCCGGCATTCCCGAAACACAAACCGGTCACTTGTACGAGGGCCCTTCCTGGCTTCTCCTGGGCGTTATCCGTGACAACCTTAGTGATGTTCATATTTAGCTCATCAAGGAGACCGAGCCGGTAACGATACAGACTTAACCCACTGGGCGTTGCCAAGCGAGAAGCTATTCGGACGACGTGTGATTCCGTGAGCGAGTGCTTATCTGGCGCACTTGCAGCCTGAGACCTGGGATATATATATGAGAGGATCCTCATAGGCCTGATCGTATTGGTGCGGGTGAAGATGCTTTGGTTTTCTCTCGCTTGACAACAGTCATCCGGGATAGTACCCTTGAGACGCCAGTCAGAGCAACCAACGTCGTATAATCGAAACTGGCTCGTCGTATGTAAGTGGCGAGGTTCCAAATGTTAACCATCACGCTGGATGTGGTAAGCCGAGTCCGTAATATCAGCGGTGTCTGGTCGTGTCAGACACAGGGCTGATGATTGTTGTAGACATACAGCTGCTAGTGGAGCGATATGATCTGCACCTAGTAAAATGTCCGTAAGACATGAACCGCGACATGGGTTTATGGAAAAGCGAACCCTTGTTAATAAGGATATCCTGCCCTTGACTTGAATAATGCTTCTGATCTGTTCTCGAGGGTCCCTCAGCATAGTGAGCATGAATTAGCAGGCTCTTCGGACGGCTCTTCAGTAGCTTGATCAGATGACGCCTCGGCGGGCTGATCGGATGACTCTCCAACTCGATCAGAATCGACTGCTTGGTCAACAGCCGCGGGGATGTACGCAACCATTGCCTTACTAGCCCCCTCAACACAATACTGAACCACATCAATCTTGATGCCATCAGGGACTAGCTTGGCGATCTGTCGTAGGTCGCTGGTACGAGGTAGATAGAGCGCGTGGTCCATAGCCTTATACGCATCATGGAGTGTTTCTAGGTTATACGGTTCCATTGTGCTCAGGTCGAAGATCTCATCGGTTCGATACCCCGGACCACCCCATGGAGGTGACGCAAAAATAACCGTCGTGGCCACATCGACCCTAATGTCTTCCCCCAGCTTTTCGGGCGATTCGGTTAGGATCTGGAGTAACTCAAAGCTGTCCCCTAGTACCCAGGTAATTTTATCAACAACGCCGTAAATGGCGGCATTGTGCTGTGCACAGGCCAGCGCGGCGGCGTCCCGCTCGATGGCTATTACCTTATCAAAGCGTGGTGTGTAGCCGTCTTCCTCCGTAGCCATGGCTAGGCTGATGGTATTACCGCCAACGCCCGCGAACGCATCTATCACAGTGCGCTTGTCCGGGCTGATGAAGGCGACTAGATCGTAGACTAGGTTTCTGAGACGAGTCAGCATGAATAGCCAAGGCAAAGAGGAAACCAGTAGAGACTTACATGGCAACTGGCTCTGGGGTAACGCCGTACCACGCATCTTCAGTCATGAATATGCCGTCGTCATAAACCGGGAAAATTGTATAGCGCTGCTGCCAGTACCTAGAAGCCGTCTTGGTTAGCCATGCTGAAGGTATACATACTTTGTATGATATTCTCGATCTGTACTTTTGTAAATCCCACGGTACTTCACCTAGATTGGTCCAATGATGACAGTCATCTGTCAGAGGGAGGTTCTTGACACTGTCCATTTTCAAGCGATGGCTTTGATTTTCTCTCAGAACATACGCTGTATATGAAAGATGGAAGGAAAAGACGAAATGACAATGGTCTCCGTATAGGCACTGAATGTGCCCAATTAGCAAGACGCGACGGGTTGTCTGTACGCTAACTAAATAGCGTGTCATTCGTCAAAATGGCACCAGCTGACAGACAGCTGTGGAGGACCCATGCGTGCACGTGCCGCGAACACCCCTGGCGCGCCACAGTGGTCGTTGCCTGGCGTGGCTGCCTAGGGCGAATGCTTAGGGGCACCCGGGGACCCACCTGGTCGGTACATTCGTAGAGGTACTTCCGTTGTGAGGCTAAAGTGACCAGAGTAGCTTGACTTTCACTTCACTCTCCGCAAGCACAACGAAACCGACATACAACAGTCGAGAGTAGTTGAAGATCTACACCCCATGCCCTCCTGATCCGAAATTCCGACCGACTTTCACCCCCCGACACCATGTTCAACGCCCTCAATCGCTACCTCTCGCGCCTCGACGGCGATGCCCGACCGCAGAACAGAGAGAGCCAGGGCTACGGCTTCCAAGTGCTGCGCAACGCGAACCTAGAGCTGGCCGCGGAGCCATGGTTTGACTTCATCGTCGGCATAAACGGCCGCATGATCGTATGGCGCCACACAGATCCATACTGCCTCCCATACTGACGGGGAGCGTTCGCCACAGGATAACCCAGATGCGCGCCTCTTCGCGCAGGAGGTGCGGAATTGCGCCGGGGGCACCGTATCTCTGGGGCTATGGAGCGCAAAGGTAACAAGCCCGCCGCGACGGAGGGAATCAATGCCGGGGAAAGCTGACATGAGCTCGACCTTCTTAGGGCCAACGCATACGAGTGCTCCACGTCCCGGTACCGGCTGCGACCGGCTCCCTGGGCCTCTCCCTACAATGGGCATCCCTATCCCTCGCCTCTACCATCTGGCACGTCCTGGACGTCCCCGCCAACTCGCCGGCCGACACAGCGGGCCTCCTTCCCTACAGCGACTACATTATCGGCACACCTGACGGGATCCTGCACGGGGAGGGCGGGCTCGGCGAGCTTGTGGACGACTACATCGGACGCCCGTTGCGCCTCTGGGTCTACAACAACGAATACAACGTCACGCGAGAGCTGGAGATCGTACCATCGCGGGACTGGGGCGGCGAGGGCGCGCTAGGCTGCGTGTTAGGATTCGGCGCATTACATCGCCTACCCCCACCGCTGGACGAGCCCGTCTCCGCGCCCGGCGAGACCCTGTTCGATGGTGGAAAGGAGAACTACGTTACCACCGAGCAGTTCACGACGTTAGCGCCACCACCGCCAAACGACACCAGCTTCATGTCTCCGACGAGCAATACGTTCATTCCCGGCGCAGGCGAACCGGACGCGCAGGCGCAAGGGTCCGGACTCCTCGTACCTGCGCAGATGATAAGCCCGTCAGCGCCTGTAGGGGGCACCAGCGCGCCGCCGCGGGGCAAGAAAAAGGACAGACACGCCCACGGGCCTAGCCCCAATAGACTTATGGACGACTATTTCGCCGAGCAGGAGCAGAAGAGCAGGGAGCTAGATGGCAACTTTTCGACGAGGAAGACGCCCCCGGCTCCACCGCCGAAAGCGGGCGGGCCACCGAGGGCTTCGGGGCCGCCGCCTCCAAAGGCGGAGGAAGCACCGCCCGGGGACGAGGAGTAGAATGGCTAGATGTACTTTATTTTGGAGAAACGAAACGTGTCATCACAGTCTCACAAACCCCCCAAAAATAATATGATACGATTTAGAAACCCCGTGAGTTAAACTGGGAAAAAAAAATAGACCCAGTGCCCTCCGTAAAGGCCTTGTTTAGTTTTCATTTGTGATTCTAGGAAGCCATCGCATTCTTAGCCGTACATCTACGTAGAAGCCAGTCCCGCAGCTTCAATGAGGCCCCCTTTCATGAAGCATTGCCTGTTTTCCATTTTTTGTCTTGTTTTCTGGAATTCCCTTCACGTTCATCGTACATGCCGCGCCCACCCGCCCGCCTATTCCCTTTTCTATTTCGCGCTGTTGCTGCCGTTGTTTGTGCCGTGCGTTCGCCGGCTCAGTTTATGAAATTAATACAGAAGAAATGCAGAATCAGGCTTCCGACGACGTAATCTGCGAAAGCCCTGGAGATGAACGAAAGGTGGTTTCTGTGTTAGTTGGGTTCTTTTGGGGGGAGGGGTTGCGGATTGGACTTTACCTCTCTGGCGATACTGAGGGGAATTCGGATTTGTTGGCTTCGGTTGTCTGGATGCGTAGGGACGCTGCTTGTTCGTTAGTTTTCTCCTTTTTAATTCTCTCTGCTAGACAATTGGCCGTGCCCGGCGACGAGCTAATATGGCCGTGACGTGACGTACCCGTGAGAACGAACTGTCCGACAGTAGCGGAGAACCCCGAGAGGAAGGCGTTGAAAGGCTATATGGGTTCACCGAGTGTTAGCACACGTCCACATTCCGAGTTATAGCCGCATGATAAAACAGTCTCTGTCATTGTTTTCCGTATGCTTTGCCGCTGGGGTTCTTGGGAGATGGTTTCGGAAGCACGTACGTAGTTCCCTGCTAGGACGCAGTACGCGAACTGTAGACCGCCGACGATGACGAGGAAGGCCATGAAGGCATCGATGAGCTTCGTGCGCTGCGGCGTCGTCTTCTGGTAGTGCTGCACTATGTTGGCGGCGATCTGCTCGGGCTGGGTGGCAGCGCTCTTGCTGGAGGTGGATGTGGTCGTCGTTGCGGTGCTGCTTGTCGTCGCTGGGCCGGTGGCCGTGGCGGGCTTCTTTGGGGCCATGTTGAAGAGTATCGATCGAGACAAATTGGTTTCTTGCGATTGATCGAGGTCCAATTCCCCGCGGGCAATTGGTACAAGTTGGATTGGATTGGTGAATAGGTAGGTATTCCGGATTGCGATTTGGTTCTGAATGGGTGGTTCGGCCTTGGCAAACTACCTGTGTGGACTTGGAATCCGGAGAGTGACTGAGCCGTTACGAAGTACCGGCGCTATCGTGGTGCTGCACGGCGAAGGGACACGAAAGCTACAACCAGGGATCACGATCGCAGGTAAGATGTGGCTGGTGAACAGAGCTTCAGCCACAGTGCTTTTGAGGATGCTATGACGCCTTCGGTGGTACCTACCGACTGCTCGGCCGACTAAATTCCGTCGCTGCAAGGCTTCGGCCGACCGTATCTCTCGGCCACTTAACCTAGTCGCAAAGCATTAACAGGGGGTTTTAGGCGAGTGGCGCTGCTGGATGGCCGAGCTGTGCAGTAGGCCGACCAATGGTGTCAACTTCTCGACGTTTAGCTACAGGGTCCCACCCGGCTAGTCCCAGTCGTGTCGGGTTGTCGGCGTCATCGGGGAAGCTCTGCACGTCCTCGGCGCCGTAGATAAATGTGATTACATGTCATCTCGGAGCAATTGCTGTGGTTGACATCATCACTTTACTCTGAATTCATCCACAAACCCTCTCCATCTTAATTGAAGCCCAGTGCGATCGTATCCTAGAATGGTGAGCTGACACGAATACAACATACGTCGCGATACGCAATAGCTAAACAATCCCGTTTTAGTCTCTACAGAACATCGCGTACTTGCTCGGCGCATTGACCGCAGGCGGCGGCACCATTGGCTACCTCCGAACGGGATCCGTACCTTCAGTTGCGGCGGGTGTAACTGTTGGTCTCTTGTGTACGTGACTACGAAGCAGACAGAACAATAATCAACGAGTACTGATTAGATTATGTCAGATGGCCTTGGTGGTTACCGTCTACAGACTCGCCAGTCTTATGGGATAGAGCTTGCGCTGCTTGCCTCGATTGTCCTTGGTGGCTCCTCAATCCCCCGAGCTGTTCGCCTTCGCAAGCCGGTCCCGACAGTTCTTAGTGCGATCGCTTTGTTTGGCATCTACACGTTTGGAAACGCCTTTAGGAAATCGTCATAGAACGGAAGGCCCGGTAGTCTGGAACAGTCGCGATGGAAAAGTCGTGTGCGTGTGCTATATGGATTAAGTTGCTATTCTGCTGAGGCATGCGGTCTTATGGTAATCGAATTGGAAAAGCGCCCATAGAGAGGTAAATTGAAGCTCTGTAAAGCAGTATCGCCCGCTACCTGATGCGAAATGAGGAGCCGTATCCGGTGCCAGTTCTAAATGCTTTTCTATGCCCTGCCATAATACATCGCGTGGATTTTTTTCCCTGTAGAATATCGAAGTAATTGGCTCAACCCCTTGTCTGGATTGCGCCAATCCAACGGTTCAAGAGTTTTCGTCAATGTCGGTCCAGACTTTCTTGATCTTGTCGCGTCTGAGCTTGGCGGCTTCCCGGTTCGCAGCGGTACGCTTCAGTCGCTCGGCTCGAAGACACAAGGTCACCTGGTTCTTCGTATCACTGCACATGCCCAGTGACTTCCACATGAAGCCTCGCGCGTGACATTCCTCGAGCGCATTCATGATTTCTTCGCATGCTAGTAAGGGCCGCCAGGTTAGCCTATAGTGAACTCATGTGCGGATCTGCTCGTCTTGCACAGGCAATCTCCTTACCTGTATTGTTTTTGGTATGTAAGTGAGGATGCATATTGATCTATGGTATCCTCAGTCATAGAAAATGGGATGTTGCCGACGATATCGAACGATTTCTTGGATGAAACCGAGGACCGGACGCTATCTGGGTCGCCCAGGTACCCGTACCTTGGATATAGCGTTGATTACTGGTATTAGCTTATTTTGGCTTAACTAACCGCAATAATGCACCTAAAGTGAAGTATGCTTTTAATTATGCTGGTTAGAAGCATGGGCCACATTTCATCAACGTCCCCCACTTGGTCCTGGCTCATTCACATACGTATTGCGGTGTCGTCGTTCATACCACGTCTCAACTTCATTTCAAAAAAAAGTTGTATGAGGAAAGAACTTTTCTTTTCGCACATAACTGCCTGCCATGGCCTCGAAAGCAACTCCCGCTAAGAAGCAGCAAGGTGAGCGGAGAGCAGCGACACCATTGTATTATGAATTGGTGCTAATAACCAAGTCACAGAACTGCAAGCGACATATTCAAACTACAAAAATACGCTGCAGCAACTGGCGCAAAAGATCGGGGATGTTGAGCAAGAGGCCGAGGAGCACAAGTTAGTGACTTCGCCCCCACGGAACGACGCACACCCTGCATTGTCTGGCCATTGGGACGACTATTTACCCTGCGCTGTGCGGCCTCAGCCATGCCAGGCTTTTCGTCCCTAGCGTCGAGCTCGATGAATATAATACGCTTCACCGCCTCGTTTTCTGAAGCCCACCCCTTCCATACCCTGATTACTCTGCTGATAACATCGTCATCAGGCTCGTCCTAGACACACTGGAACCCCTGCCGGACAACCGGAAGTGCTTTCGGATGATCAATGGCGTCCTTGTGGAGAGAACCGTCAAGGACGTGGTTCCCGCTCTCAAGACGAATGCCGAGGGCCTGAAGAAAGTTCTCGACGATCTAGTCAAGCAGTACAAGACAAAACAGGATGATTTAGAAAAATGGAAGGTAGGTCATTGGATTTCCGTCTCTTGCTAACGTGGGCCTCGTCCTACGCCACTCTCCCCCCTAAATGCGGGATCATCGAACTGAGGAATCGTCATCTGCAGAAAAAGAACAATATCCAAGTTGTTCAGTCCTAGAGAACCCGACTCTCGATAAACACGCTAGGCACGTAGGTGTTTGTAGAGCCACGGCCGTGCCGTCATGTGAGAAACCCGCGAAGGGGGTGCGGTTTTCGGGTTCAGAACGATATACAGATTGCCTGCCTACTCAAGTACATATCGCAGATATGACGATCGCCCTGTGCTATATATTGCCCGTGCATGAAGATCAAGATCAACTAGTTCGCTGTAGCACACATATCGGAACGCGATGGACGGGGGGTTTCTTGTAATTCTGATGTCGCGGCTTTCCCGGAAGATGGTGTGTTGATGTGTTGTACAGCTGCGGTTGCAAGCAGTGGAGCCTAGCGTCAAGGGCGTCTCGGTGCCCAACGACAGACAATCACTGAGGCTGTCCCATCTGCGAATTTGGAGGCCGCGCTGATTCGAGGGTCGACCGCGCCCAAGGGCCAAAAGCGGCTCTCCCTGGCCCGTTGGGGACCAACCACTCAATAAGGCAGCTTCCAGGCGTTCTGCGTCCACGTCTCCAATTTACTCCCGTCGCACCCCGCCCGCTGTTGGGTAGGCCATTGCATGCATGCTCCATGGAGATACTTAATAACGGGAAAGGTCGTCGCGCCTAGATGCGGGTATTCCCTTCTGGTAGCCGTTTAAGGAACCTACTTCATCAATTCTCGAATAAACCCGGCCATTAAGATGCGTCAGACCGGCAGGGAGACTCGAGTCACGTTCCCTCTTCTCATCGCAAACGGAATCTCGCACAGCATGTCCGCCTGAACAGTCTAATCGAGTCTATAAACCCGCCCCCGTGAGCGGGCGTCTTGCTGGAGTAATAAGGGACAAGAGCCTTGATGCAATGCCGGCATGGTCGACTAGGTATTCAAAGTAGTGTTGACGCCGAAGCACCAAACAGACTACGGCGCCAAGTAGTTTGCGATACGCAAATGCCATGCAGACTAATAAGAAATGCATTAATTGTGTGAACACTGACCGGTTCGAGGAGGGAATCCAACTCACGAATACGGCCTGCTCTCGGGTGGTTAGGCCTCAAACGGTGCTATCCCAGGTAGGATGCGAGTTCAGGTCGCATCGTCGCATCCCCCGTGGTCGCCCGTGGTCGCCCGCGCTCTCCCGTGCTCTCCCGTGCGCTCCCGTGCTCTTGATGCATCCAGGGCGTTTGCGAGACATGCAGTGTAATTAGTTCGAGACACCCTGTGGAGGGTAATACCGGAGCGGTGATGCTAACGGTCCCCAACCATGGAGTACCTGGTGGATATCGGATTCATGTTTCGCCATTCACGTTTCGCCCGTCAAGTTCCCGGCCTTGCATAGATCGATCTACCTTCTTTAAGCGGCTTTGCAGCTTTCCAAAGCTCGTCCTGCTTCTCACTAAGGGCGCCTATGTACTCAGTAGGGATGCTGGGTCGACTACGGCGAATCAGTCCCCAAAAATGCAACCCGGGGAAGAGGGGGTTTCCGAAGATAGTGTGTAATAGATCGCTTTATCTAGCCTGGCGCTCACGATCACGGCACGGGTGCAGCGGAAAGAGGGGCCCCCGATGGAGCAAATGGAGGAACCCCCCGGATGCCATCTTGTGGCTCTACTAGCCTTCAACTGGGGTCCTATTAGGGTTGTCCTCAGACGAACGACCACAAACACCTCCGTCGCCGAATGAACCGAGAACCCTGCCCTCTCTCGTGCTGTGCGGTACCATCGTTGTCTTCATCGGTCATGGCTTAACAGAATCACGCGCACATTGGAACAACTGCGCCCTTGATGTTGGGTGAGCCCTCTGACGTCGCATACGAGATGGGTGCGCGCCCTATACACGGTCTTGGAGTCCGTAAGGCTGGACTGCTGGTCAAGCTCAAAGTAGGTGGTATACGAGTAACGCTGGCATCGTGAAAACCCATGGAACCTATAATCAATATACATACATATATTGGGTACCTACTTCTCCAAGATGCAGAGAAGCCGCTGTCGTTAATGGTACTGCTCCAGCGGGTCGGACTACCTACGGACGTACTTCTATAGTCACGCGCTATCCGGAGGGAATACGGCAATACAACGGCAACACGGAGCAGAAGAAGAGGCGATTTACCCATCTCATGTATGACTGTTATGACCTGCTAACTCCCGAACTTATAACAAGGTACTTAGACACACTGTCTCTCGATTATCTGCTATGGAATACTCCGTAGATATAAGTATACATGTGTGTAGTCTATCGTCAGAATCGCTCCAAGATGCCTCCAGTAAGTGCCAGGCACGGCGATCCACAAAAGATCAACCCTAACATCATCACGTACCACGTCTCAGCATCACGTAACTATATAGCCCAAAGAATGAGAGAGCGAGTTACCATAGCTATAAGATACTTTATATTTGTATGTCTATATATATCTCCATTGGAGGCAGTATGTATATGATATATATGATAGCACTCCAGATACCTACCTAACCTAAGGTAGGTAGTGTAGGGATGCACTGCAGGGCGTATTACCGCCTGTAAACGTCACTGTAGTGCGCCTAATTAGCAGTAAGCCGTCGCGCTGCCTCCACTATAACTTGGGGCACTTTGGGCACTTTAGGCAGTGCGCGTGCGCGCCGGTATGGTAACAGTGCCTCACAGGTGGGTGGATCCCACACATCGGCCTTAACGCGACCCTTGGCGTCGCCACAGAGACGCGCCCCGCCCTGCAACCCCCAAGTCGCTCCCCAAGTCGCTCCCCAAGTCTCTCCAAGTCCCATCCCGTACCTAAAACAACTACGGAATACACCATCGACAATAGCAGCGGAAGCAATCCCAATCCCAAATCCCAATCCCAATCCTAATCCCAAACCCAATCCACCAAACACGCTGTTCTCGTGTCTGGCGCCGCTATAGGTATACGTCCACCTTCCTATGCACAACCCCTCCAGCCATCGACACCCATCTCGCACCGCCCGCTCTGCATACTCCCATCGTCTACCCCCCCTGGATTCCGTCATAGGGAACTAGTCAGCAGCGCTCACTTGACAGCAATCTCGACAGATTCGTAGATCGTCCGCGCCCGCAGCTTGGATCCGCGCGACAGGGCAGGATTGACGCAGCTTTCTGCAGCTAAGCCCGCGCTCACTTTGCAAGCCCTACCATTTGCAACGTGTCAGAGGCAGGGACACATCACTCCTCGCCTTGTAACGGCTGTGCGAGCTGGCAATTCTCGAAAATTTTCATCATAAGCTAGCACCCGCTGCAGGTAGCCAAATATGTCGGATTCCCCCCAATCTCCTCCCAAGGACGTCGAGCCAGGTGTACAATCACCCGACGATGAAGCACAAATGAATGACCCTCAGGACCCACACACCGGCGGGCTCGCCTATGAGTTCGAAGTAAAAGAGCAGGATAGGTGGTTGCCGATAGCCAATGGTGAGTTGAGACCCTCAATACACCTCTGCCTCCGATTTGGTGCGTCTGGAGTCTGTATCTGGGTCCTGCCTGCACGCTTCGACACCAAGCGCAGGCCTCTGAGTGGGATCGCTTCTGCGGAGCTTTCGGCTGGCATCAGTAATTGGTGCTTCCCGGCCTCTAGCCCGCTGCTAGCTTCAGACAGACGATAGACGCGCATGATCCCGGCTGTCGTTATGTCTCACGATTCGCCCGTCAAGTCGCCAGAAGCGCCTTGCGCGCCCAAAGCCCACAAGGCTGATGTGTACGATGCTAATATACGCAATTTTGCCCCAGTCGCCCGAATCATGAAGCTAGCTCTCCCAGACAATGCCAAGATAGCAAAGGAGGCCAAAGAATGCATGCAAGAGTGTGTTAGCGAGTTCATCTCCTTCATCACCAGCGAAGGCAAGTTATAGGCGCTGTTGCTCATGTTTTTTGGACTCGTGCTCACGGCCAAACAGCATCTGAGAAATGCCACCAGGAGAAGAGGAAAACCGTCAACGGGGAGGACATTCTGTTCGCGATGACATCTCTCGGCTTCGAGAATTATGCCGAGGCTCTCAAGATCTATCTAACCAAATACCGAGAAGTAATGCTTCCCCCTATTAACCGTTTGACCCCCCCGGGCGTTCAGCAGACACCGCCCTTTGGTTCCCTTTGTTGGCCTGTTGCTCTATAAGTGCACTACTTGCTAACCCCGGCCCATCACCAGTCTCAGTCCAATCGGGGCGACAGTCAACAGAATAGACCTGGCAGCCAGGGCTACGGAGCAGGCGCAGCTAGCGGATCAAACGCTATCGGGTCTGCAGGCTTTCAGAGTGGCGATGCCTCCGGCAGTATTCCCGAGGCCGGCGAAGGCTACATGTATGCCCAAGGTGGGCATAACGGTGCAGCGGGCGAACCCACAGCATACTGAGGTGGAATTTTGCGCCTTTGCTCCTGTCCAAGGAAACCAGGGGTTTCTAGATGCCTCACACCACCTCCTCTTCGAGTGTGTATAAATAAGGAATTCAGTGTTTCTGGGCACATTCTCGTATGAAGGGTTGCCCCCGTTTACACAAGCAGTGGAAGCCGGCAGGTGTGTATGTATATGATGGTGACGACAGACGAAGAGCAAGGGCACAAAAGCAACGGGTCTCTTTTTTTTTGGTCTTATTCTTGATAGATTCCCCCTGGGTGGTCTCTCTCCCATTTTAATCTCTGCGCACAACAGGATCACTCCTGAGTCTGGCCGTCGATACCCTTTTTCGATAGCCGTGATAGCTTCATGTCAAAGAAGAACAAACTCCGACGGCAAAGAGCTTTTCGTTACCTAGCTATATACAAACACTATGTCAAAACCCAACGCGGAGCGTGTTGTCTGTGCAAACGTGCAAACCGACAACTGCCTATCTACGGAATACGCTGACGTATGTGTAAGTTGGGCATTACGTAAGACGGCTTTGTAAATAAGAGTGGGGGCTTTTGGTGGGGGCTGTTGGTGGGGGTGAACGTACGGACGAAGGACGAAAGACGTAATTCTGCCTGGGCGCGATCCAGAATGCGCCCCGTTGGCTCTCATTAATTAGGCCAATCAGAACATCGACTCCTGCCCCGCCAACTCTTTTCGACTTCCACCTAACTTTTAGCCCAGGACCCCAATTATTGCAACGAAAAAAATCATTTTACACGATTCCACGAATTCCAGCCTCTGCAACCTTCGAAGCAGCATTTTCTATCCGCCATATCCACACGTGATCCCGCGGCTGAGCCATGCCCAGGCGCATTGCACGCGCTTGTATGACAGTCTGGATAGTCCGGATTTCTCGGCGACACTGAGACGCTCTACGTAATCCGATTTCACGAGCCCGTCCTGATGTCGCCCGCCGCCTCCACGACCACGACCGCGACCACGACCATGACCACGCAAGTGGCACGGGCCGCGACAGCCGGTCCACTGAAACCTATATTAAAGCCGACTTCTTCGATACTAAGCGTAAAACGGTCGAAAGATGATGCCGGCCTCGACGATGATACCAGCGGCACAGAGGGTTCACAAAGCCCAAGACGGAAGCGTGCGCGCGTCGAGTTCGATTTAGAAAACATCGAGGTTCACGAGGTTGGTGCCCGGCCTATCGAAGAGATCCGGAGCGAGGTCAGAGATGCCTTGGACCGTCATGCTCAAGGCGAGGACGACGAATACGACATGCTGAAACAGACCCTACAAGGCAAGCCATCGTCATACGATGACAAGGATAGCGGCGATGAAGATGTCGATCCGGTCGCGTTGGCGAAACAGCGCCAGGAGCTTAAGGGCTATTTTATCGCCCTCACTGCCTTCTCCCCCCGTCTCGGAAGATCGTGTGATGGCCTAGTCAGGAGTCTTCTCCAATGTCAATGGCTTGGCCGGGACGACCAGTTTGCTAAGATCTATATCCAATTCCTCGCTGCCTTGGTCAGCGCCCACGGACCCCGACTCACCCAGGTTCTCACCATGATTGTTGACAAGTTTTCCTACTCCCGACCCTCTGATTGGGCTGTGGAAGGATGGTCCCCGGTCACGCGTGAGGTGGTGCGAGAAAGGCTCCATGTCGCCCTTCGCTACATTTTGCGTCTGTCCCCAGTTGCCGAGTCTGTGTTGGAACCTGTTCTAGCCAACAGGTATCCCTTTCACGAAGAGCCGAAACGATCTCACTTGGCCTACGTCGAGAATCTCTTGCAGCTTCGTCAATATAGCCCAGGACTCAGACATGATATCATGGACCTCATCATAAGCCGGCTCGTCAAGATCGACGTCGAGATGCAAATGGATCTCGATGATATGGATGACAGACTTGCCGCTATGGTTGGCATGGCTTTGAAGTCCGCTCAGGAGCACGAGGAGCAGGACGAGGAGGATTCCGACGACAGCGACAACGAATCAGTCTCCAGCGCCGGGTCCGAGGACGAAGAATACAACCGCGTCAAGACGGCGAAAGAGAATATTGAGAAGATGGACGACATCTTAGATAGCCTGTTTGAGCTATACGATCCCATCTTTGCCGACCCCCAGTCCCAAAAGGCCATGGATGCATTCGAGGACTTATTGACCGAGTTTTCGAATCTTATTCTCCCTACTATCAAATCACGACACACTCAGTTTCTGATATTCCACTTTGGTCAGCGATCTGAGAAGCTTATCGACGCTTTCTGTGGTACGTGTATCAACATTGCGTTCGAGTCTCAACGACCCCTCGTATTACGACAGTCAGCCTGTGCGTACCTCGCCAGCTTCGTCGCTAGGGGATCACAGGTGCCAGGCCATATCGTAATTAAGATTTTCGAAGTCCTCGGCTATCACTTAGACAAGATGCGTAGCGCCTACGAAGTTTCGTGTCGAGGCCCCGACGTGGGTCGGTACACCCCATTCTATGCGCTGATGCAAGCGTTGATGTACATCTTCTGCTTCAGGTGGCAGGATCTCATAACATCCGTTCCGGATGATGTTGACAAGGATTTCCTTCACTCATACCTAGGCCAGGAAATCGAGTGGGAAACCGAAGTCAAGGATATCATGAGACGTAACATCTACTCCAAGCTTAACCCCCTGAAGGTATGCTCTCCGGTCATAGTCGACGAGTTCGCCGAGCTCGCGCACCATCTTGGGTTCATGTCCGTCCACCGGCTCATCGCGTCGAACAAGCGCCTGCGACTCTCTCAATTTTCCGCCGGCGCCTACTCTAACGGCGGTGCACTACGAGATCTGGCCTTTGACGTCAACGACGAGAGCTGGCAGCAGCTGAACTCATATTTCCCGTTCGACCCTTACCAACTACCCAAGAGCAAACGCTGGGTAGAGGATGATTACCTGCCGTGGCGTTCCATACCCGGGCTAAACCGAGACGGAGACGGAGACGGAGAGGACAGCGACGAGGAGGAAGTCAACGAGGGGGACGACGAAATAGACGAGCAGACGGCTACAGAGGAAGAGGAGGATGGGAGCGAAGAAGAGTAAGACATATACCCAATCATGATATTCGCAGTCATGATGTATGATGGATGCATTTGGGCGGCGTATTGCGGGCGTCTTTTGCTGGAACGGCTGGCTACATACGGAATAGCTAAAAAGGTTTTGCTTTGAACTTTCTTGGGGGGCGAAAGAAGATATTCCAGGTTTGGTATGTACTGCATACATTCAATTGTTAAAAACGATGCCATGAATGCGCGAGTCGGCCTTGTTTCCTCAGTGTGTCTGTTCTATGCGCTGAGAATCACGAATTTTGATGCCGTAAATTTTACGGTACGCCTACCTACTCCGTACGGTTTGTATAAAGTTACAGGGCGTGAAGGTTGACGCGAAGGGATCGAATTGGCATTACGTCGTTCGATTACGTTTTGGCAGGGGGGTTTAGGGAAATAAGGCCATGGATGCTGCTCATGTGGATCTCCTAGTTACAATAGCGTGTTCGCCGGTCGACTGATGGCTCTAGTCGGCCACCCCGCCTATCCAAAGAGACCCGGTCGCCCCTGTTATTTCTGCTTAATAATGAGAATGGCCGAGGGCAGACGACAGGCCGAGAAGTGGACTTACGCGCGGGATGAAGAAAGCCCCAGACGGTTGCGAATGTAACTCCGCCCAGGCCAACCTTGTCTGCCGGTACCTACATCACGCAGGCTGTTAGCGACCGCTAGTTTGTACGGTGATTTGCCTGAGGGCTTATTGGCATTCCATATTCCGGCATGCACCATTACATCAAAAGGGCCGGGGCAGAGACTAGGCTGCGAAAAGTGACGAACTCCGACTTATCTACGGCTTACGACGACGACAACATCCCGTCGCTGCTTGCTTTCCTCCCGAGAAACTTGTACTCCTAACTCGCAAAATAAGAAGAGCAACACATCCGATCATCGCTCATCGCTATCTGTTCGTATACATCCACCTACGTGCGGCTGTGCGAGGTAGGTAAACTATTTAACCGACAATAGCACCGCGGTCTTGGTCTTCCGGATATGTAATTCCCCCCCCGCGAAGCCGCCCCGACAGCATTAGTAATTCGACGACAACTACTCTATCCCTCCAACTACCCCATAAACCAGCCGGGAAAAAGAGGGACAAGGAAGCGCAAGAAGAGAGAGAGAGAAACGAAAAAAACGAAAAGAATCATGCATGATTCGTCGAAACCTTCGTCAAGGCCTTCGTTCAGGGGGTTTTGGCAGAAGTCCAAGGACCAGCAGGCGGGCAAGAACCTGACCTTCATCTCGAGCAACCTGGGCCAGTCGACGGAAGCGGAAGGGAGCGGCCGGCGGGCCCCCGGGCCCTCCGCCGAGGATAAGGCGAAGGCGCGGCGGCAGCAGGTCCGGAGGGCGCAGCTCCAGCACCGCCAGCGCAAGGCGAACTACACCCAGCAGCTGGAGCTTGACATCACGAAGCTGCGCGACGACATCGCCGCCGTGGAGCGCGAGGTCGAGGGCCTGAGGATCGAGCGCGGCGCCCTGCGGTCCCAGCTGACCGGCGTCGTCCCCCACGCCGTCTCCGTGCCCGGGGACATAGCGCCGTCCGGCGGGCTTGGCGCGGCGCCCGACATGGCGTTCTCGACGTCGCTCGCGCCCGAGTACACCGTCTCCCTAGACACGTCGCACTCCGTGGACCTCGGCTACCCGGCATTCCAGGTCCGCCGGACGTCGTTGGCTTCTTCGCCATACGCGGGCGGCAGCAAGACCGCGGTATCGATCGACACGCTGAACGCCGCGGACCCGCCGAGCATCGCGACGGTGGAGATGGCCTTGACGGAGGAGCAGACCGATCAGGCGATCAACTTCATTCTATCGTATGAGCCCTACCCCGACTGTCTTTCCTATATTCTCCCCCCTTTCATCATCCCCCGCTTGATCTCCGCGTTCCTCATGATCTTCACGTCTATATCAACAGAATGCACAAGACAAGCAAGAGCAGAAGAAGCCCGCCGGCGCCGCGGCGCCCCCCCCCCCCGCGCCGCGCCGACACCACCCCCACGCGGCACGGCCCAAGCCGCCCCCCACCAC